>ML281834.1:0-26633 GCA_005239495.1 Nicotiana undulata | reverse complement strand
GACCAAAACACGATCACCCATAACCCCACGAGTTCAAATATATGATTTGTTTTAAGATCCGACCCCAAATTGAGGTTGAATCACCCAAAATTCCCAAAAATCTAACTCTACCCAAAACCCCTAATTTCTACTTTGATTTTAGGATTTTAGGCCTAGATTCTAGTGTTTGATTGATGAAATTAAGAAGAAATTGTTAAGAACACTTACCTATGGAGCTATGGAGGAAAAGTTCTTCAAAAGTCGCTTAGGTGGGTTGGGGAAGAAGAAGAGTTATGAAAATATGGTGAAAATCCCGTAATGAAGTCTGTTTTTGACACTTGAAATCACTAGGCAAAAATACACTATGCGTTCGCGACCCCTTGGCCGCGTTCGCATAGTGTTAGCAAGTTTGGCTTATGCGTTCGCGTGCCGGGGGCCGCGTTCGCACAGGCCTGGCACTACCCAGTCCCCAGGTCCCCCTAATAGCCTATGCGTTCGCACCTCTTAACCCCGCGTTCGCACAACTTTGCCTATCCTACCCTCCGCGTTCGCACCCAATGTGGTGCGTTCACATAGAGCAATTTGGACCCTGACCCCAGACCCCACTTTTACCCTATGCGTTCGCACCTCTTAACCCCGCGTTCGCACAACTTTGCCTATCCTACCCTCCGCGTTCGCACCCAATGTGGTGCGTTCGCATAACTCTGTCTAACATACCCTCCGCGTTCGTACCCAATGTGGTGCGTTCACATAGAGCAATTTGGACCCTGACCCCAGACCCCACTTTTACCCTATGCGTTCGCACCCCCTTGAGTGCGTTCGCATAGGGTAATTTACCTGGACACCAGAAACCAGCAATTACACCAGATTTTTCAACCTTTTAGCACCCCGACACCTACCCGAAACTCACCCGAGCCCTCGGGGCTCAAAATCAAATACACACACAACTTCAAAATCATCCTACGGACTTATTCAAGTAATTAAACCACCAAAATAACATCGGAAATAATGAATTAAACTCCAAAATCCATAGAATTTTCTCAAACTTCATAAACTATCAAATTTTCCATTTTTGATCCGAAACACGTCAAACCAAGTACGTTTCTTACCAAATTTTACAGACAACTCATAATAACCATATTAAACCTGTTCCGGGCTCCGGAACCATAATACGGACCTGGTAAAACGGGCTTCACATAAAAATTCATTTTCAAAAGCCTTTATTATTTTCATAAAACAATTTTCTTTAAAAATTCATTTCTCGGGCCTGTGACCTCGGAATTTGATTTCGAGCACACGCCCAAGTCCCATATTTTTCTTCGGACCCTCCGGGACTGTCACATCGTGGGTCCAGGTCCGTTTACCAAAAATGTTGACCAAAGTCAACTTTATTCATTTAATTATTCCAAAAATTCCATTTTTATCAAATTTTCACATAGAAACTTCCCGGTTACACGCCCGGGCTGCGCACGCATATCGAGATGAGATTAACGGAGACTTTCGGGGCCTCAAAACACAGATTTAGCTAGAATTACTTAGGATGACCTTTTGGGTCATCACAGTTCTGTCCAGTTGTCATGATTTTATTGCTCCACATAGATCGCTGAGTCATTAGAATTGTTACACATGTGAAGCTCATTTTTACCAATACACTAATATTGTTCTATTCAGGAGTGACATTAATATAAAATAACAAGGTCATGCATTCATGTACCACAAGAGATAAAATGTTTATGAAGCTCAATAACTCAAGAGTCATTCGAAACATAAAGCAAATATCCATCTCTTATTTTGCCTAGAAACCTGAATTAATTTTTTTCTAACAAAAGGTACATATATTGCATCTATTAAATTAATGTTTTATCACTATCAAAAGAAAATTTTAACAATTAATTCGACAAATTGCATAAAAGTCATTGTGTATTTGAGATAAACACATTAAATAGATCATAATAAGTCAAAATACTGAATAATAAAATTCAGACTGCATTCAATATTTATATACATACATGCTCGAATAATAAATTTCGATGTGAAAAGAATAATTCAAGCAAAGCATATTATATATTGCAAGATTTATACAATCGAAAAAGAAAAAGACACCATCTCAGATGTAAAGCATACTGTTATTTTCAGACAATTGTATATAACCATTTAATACAAAAATTTCAAACACACTACACATATATTCATGCATCTTGAACAAAAAATTTCGATGGGAAAAGAACTACTCATGCAACATTGTCATGACCAAAATTTCCCCTCCATTGGGTATCTTGACGACACCTAGTCTTAAGGACTAGGTAAGCCTAACACCTTCTGAATAATAGCAATAATAAAGTGACATCTAATAATTTCTGAAAATGAATCTCTATACATTATACAACTTTCCCAAAACCGGTAGTACAAGTCATAAGCTCTACAAAGTTTACAACTTCTAAATACAACTGTTCATAAATAAGTAAAGACAACGTAAGAACAAAATAGGACGGTGACTCCAAAGCCTGCGAACGCAGCAACGGGTTTACCTTGAGTCTCCACACAGCGATCCGCGCTGCTAACTACAGATCAATCGGCTACGCAATACTTGGAAAATTATGCAGAAGTGTAGTATGAGTACACCACATCGGTACCCAGCAAGTATCTAGACTAACCTTAGTGGGGTAGTGACGAGGAACAATCAAGACACCTACTGGACTATATAACCTGGAAAAGTTTAAGTATGGAAACAACATAGGATGATATCTACATAAAGACTATGCGATGTGGCTAACAATACAATAATTGTAATAAGAAAGGAAGACAATAAATACCAGCGGAATACCTAGATAGTGACACAGGAGGATGAATGAAAACAAATAAAAAAAACGAGATCACAGATACAGGAAAGACAAGTATTAACTCAACAACAACGACCATTTTCACATTATGTTTTAGTCAAATAAAACTCCACGAGGTACCAAACGTCAGACTATTCACACTCATGGGTCCCAATATCTGAGCCCTAACATTTGGCATCTTGCACCCTCATTTCACCTTATAATCGCACTGACGACCCACGTGCCAAATAGAACCACTCTCACATATAAGACAAGTACAACAAGGGTATCTATACTCAACAATAACAAGGAAGATCCTTAGTCCGATACGAGTGCTTATTACGTGTATACTTGTGCATGTTTCCTAACATAGTTCCAACCAGACAGTAAGCATAAGAAAAGGAATGGACAACACGTAGAATGTTTTCTCACAACTTTCACAAGTTGAATCTCACACCGGTAAGTGTAACACTACACAAATATCAACAACAAGAATGCCCCAGGCCAACAAAAGTCATCACAATTCAATCCTTGACATAGCCCACCTTGTCTCGCCAAGTATGCATAGTAAAGTAAATGCCCGCCTTGTCTCGCCACACGTGCATANATATATATATATATATATCCTGCCTTGTCAAGCCACATGTGCAAGCATCAATAGTAACCAAAACACGACAGAAACCTCATGCAACCTCATATCAATAACCGCACGGAAAAAACCTCGTACATCACCACAACAAGTACAACAACAACAATGACAATAATACAAAGTACGGTAAATAAATCAACTCAAGAACCTTCAATCACGAGAAAAGGTAAAACTAGTTCACAATGAATAACCACATTAAGGAATACTAGCATAGAAAGAACAACTCAACAAGGAAGAAAATAACATGTAACCATAGAACCTCTAAGGTTCTTTTAAGTTTGGATAATTACGGGAGAGATACATCCAACTACACTAAAGGTAGGCAACGAGAAGGTCACCATAACCTCAATTAAGGGAGAACATTTACAAAAGGGATAACTAAAACTTCAAATAGGGATAAACAGTTAGAGGGAAGGTAACATGGCAACGAAAAAGATAACAGTCACAATTAAGGCACATATGAATCAAATATCAATAAGAGTGGATCATGAAACAATTAAATTTGAGTAAGCAGGTAAAGGTGAAACTAGTAGTGACAGAATGTAATCATACAAGGACAACTACATATTCAATGAATACAAGAACCTAGGAATCTTAAGAGGCCAATTTCGACAAAAGAAGTCCAAGCACGTACTCGTCACCTCACTTATACAGACTACAATTAACATAGAAGACTCAATTCCTAAGGGGTAGTTCCCCCACATAAGGTTAGGCAAGATACTTACCTCAAAGAAGACAATCGGTTCTCTAAAATGAACTTCTCGGTTGAAAAGACCTCCGGACGGCTCAAATCAAACCAAAATAACTTCAAAGCACAAATAAAAATGTAAAAATCGACCCCAAAATTTAACCCCTGGGCCCGCACCTCGGAACCCCAAAATTTTCACAATACCCGAACACCCATACTGATATGAGTTCAACTATACAAAAAATTATCAAATTCCGATACCATTTCGTCCGTCAAATCATGACTTTTTTCATTTTGAATACTGTCTTGAAAAACCACCATTTTTCCCAACTCAAAACACAAATTAAATGACAAATATGAAGATAAAATAATGTAATATGTTAATTTCATGGTGAAGAACACTTACCCAATCGATTTGCTTTAAAACCCCCAAAGAAGCTCCCAAAACCGAAGTCTAAAACTCAAAATATGAAGAAAATGACCAAACCCTTGACTTAAAGGATTTTGCTAGGACTTACGCATCTACGGAACCACATTTGCAAGAAAGAGTCCGCATCTGCGAACTCAGCTAACCATGCCTGGGACTGCATCTGTGGATTTGCAGCAGCACCAGTGGCACCGCAAAAGCGAGATTCTTCGCAAGTGGGATCGTTGGACCGCAAAAGTGACCTTTGTATCTGCATGTCGGTCTCCGCAGAAGCAAGAAAGCTCCCACACCTTCATGACCGCAGAAGCGGCCTGGCTCATTTAGAAGTGGAGCTGCACCTGCGCTCCAAAGTGTTGCAGGTGCGAAACACCAGAAACAAACCTGCTCAAAACTATGAGAAACAATTGAAACTCGACCGGAACACGCCTGGGGCCCCCCAGGACCACATCCAAGCATACCAGCAAGTTCAATAACCTAACACGGACTCGCTCGGGGCCTCAAATCACATCAAACAATGACGAAACTATGAATCACACCATGAATCGAACTTATGAACTTCCAAATCTTCCAACTTCTAAAACTCGTGCCGAAACATATCAAACCAACTTATAATGGTGTCAAAATTTGAAAACAAGTCCCAAATAACATAACAGAGTTGTTCCAACTCTAGGAATTGCATTCCGACCCGATATCACCAAAGTCAACTATTGGTCAAACATCTCCACTTTCCAAAATCGAGTCTGGATGCATGTGTCACGCCCCAACCTTGAGGAGCGCTACCGGCGCTCAATCGAGTGAACCCAGTCGATCAAGCGAATTAGACCCATCCAATCTGACCCATTGAGATTTGAAAAAGGGGCGCACTATCATTTTCTAAATAGCGAAGGGATCAGATATACATGCATAACCATTGGCAATCCATCTTTCATTTTACAACATTGTGTCACAGTTAAATTTCCCAAAGTGATTACAATTTACATCACAGTGGGAAAAGAGTTTCAAAATATAACTTGATCCAATGACCACCCTGACACCCATACATAAACCACATAAATGTCTACGGAGCCTCTAAGATACAAAAGACCAACATGACAATGCCGGCAACAAGGCCCCGGCTATACCTCAAAAGTGGAAACTATACGAAAGGAGAACTACATAACCCCTGGGATAAGTGGGGGCTCACCAAGACTGTTGTGAGGAGGGGGAGAGAGGGCACCACTAACGGCCATCAACGCTATCTGCGACGGAACCACCTACCTCAATTCAAAGATGTAGCGCCCTGGGTGAAAGGGACGCTAGTACTAGTATGTAAGGCAAACATCCGTCTCAATAGAATGAACATTGAAACATATGGGAAGGCAGTCATAATAATCAACAATGCTTCACAAATACAAGGGAAACACCAAGCAAGAGCCACATAGTTTTCGATTAAATTTTCCGTCTTTTTAAGTTGATAATCTTAGTTCCAAGTGCCAAACTAACAATGCCACCGTGATTTTACACGGAGTCCGATCTCGGCCCGACCGGCTAAGCCATCCCAATTGAGACATATCCAAATTCATAATGATAATGTATGATCCAATATAAATGCCACCATGTGTGCAACATGGTATCCAACTCGGGCCGATCGGCTAAGCCATCTCACTTGGGACATATCCACTTTCAATTGTTCATACAGTTCACATTTCTTTCCCATCCTTTATTACACAATTCTTGGCACTTGGACGCGTTTTACAATTCAAGTCTTTTTACCTTCTATTTCATTAAAATAACATTTTTCCTTCATATGGAGAAGTATCATCACATAGGGCATTGCACACATAAGGAAGGGGGATCGGGGAATCATAATCACATTCTTAATTAGCATGTTGACATGGTAAACATTTTGAACAATCACGGAACATGAATCTTTCAACTCAACACATTAAGACATTCAATTCAAGTACGACCAAGTCAGGAACTTACACGAAATAATCAGACATCAGGAGCTCGATTATAAAAAGAAGAGAGTTAGCCATACATACCTTAATTGAGTTTACTTTAGAGCTTTTAGACAATCCCGGTATTAGTGACTTCAATCTATTCTAACAATTTAGCAAAATTGAACCCAAAATTAGGAAAATAGTCGTAATTCTAGCTCATTAGAGCATTTTGCTAATCATNCCATGTTTGGTTGGCATAAATGATTTGAAAAACATTTTCCTCCAACTGGAGGAAAATGTTTTCCTTATCAAAAGTAGGGAAAATATTTTCCAAAATTCCTTCTCAAGCTTCCTCGCCCTATTTTCTACCCTCACCAACCCATCTCACACCCACCTACCCAATCTAATTCCATGCCCTCTCTCCAAAAAGTTTTTTTTTCTTCCCCCCCCCCCCCCCCCCCCCCCCCGATTCTTAGCTTACGAAGTCCCCTCCCATTCTAGGCATACATGCATGGAAGAAACTTACCTCCCACCCTCACTTACTTTACCAATTGTTCCCCCTTTTACTAGACTTCTGAATTTAGAGGATAGGGTATAGGTTCTTACCTTCAATCTGTTTTCCAATTTTATGACCTTCTTGAAAATCTACAAGCATTTAGTATGAATGATGAGTTTTTGTGGATGGATGATTTTTCTCACTCTAAGAATCCTCTTCCTCACCCTATAATATCATAAAAATGAGTCAAAATGATGAGGGACATGTGTTTTTGTCGAAATAGGGTCGCGTCTTAGAATAAGAAAAGTGGGTGCCCCGACACAAGTATGTGGTCGCATATGTGACCGCATAATGGATATGCGGTCCGCAAAGTGGCGGCAGAAATGGCCTCCAGGAAGTTAAAATTTCTGACCGTGTATGCGACCATTATGCGGACCGCATACTTTTTCTGCAGTCGCATAATGCACCCCAAAACTCCGTCCGCAAAAATTCTGGGACGATTATCCAGTCAGTATGCGGTCCGCATAATGATTATGCGATCGCATAATCGACCGCATAACTGGCGTCAAAATTGGCCAACTTCCTGATTCACTCTGCGGCCATTATGCGTTCCGCAGAGTGATTATGCAGCCGCATAATGGGCCACAGAATCACACACATTTTAAAAATATTTTCCTTTACTCCAAAAACGTATTGTTCAACCCAAATAGAAGATTTTTCTACTATGAAAAACATAAATCTAATCTTGGCATCACGAAATACCAGCTTTCTAGGTAAAATTTTACGGGGCCTTATAGTACGCCTAAGTCCAAAATCACCCTACAAAGCTGCTCAAGATCAAATGCTGCCGAGCGGGACTAAATTCTCAAAAGGACCGGCCGGGTCGTTACATTTTTCCCTTCTTAAACAAACGTTCATCCTCAAACTTGTCAAGAATCGCCTCGAAGTCTTCAAAACACTGAATGCACATCTCCAACATACACCCGCAGGTCATCTCACGTCACCCCAATACACATTACTACATTTCGCGATTTCGTACGTTAATGTTTCGTCGTAAGTTAATCGACGTAGACTCGGGGATGAGATTATATTGAGGTTATAAGCATTTATGCTGTTTTTAACAAGAGATAAGTAAGTGCCATGAAGGGTAAAGGGTAAACAAATAAAAGAAAGTGAGTTTCGTCGAATTTTGTCAATATAGGATAGAATACAGTCCGAGCAATAATACCTGGTATTTATGGACTAGTGCCATACAAAGAACCCCATAACCACGATAGTAGAGTACATAAAGTGTGTTAAAAGTATGTAGTATTTTAAGTAATTTAAGATAATTCTTAATTATGTGGGTAACTGGTTAATTATTGGGTAATGGGATATTACCTAATTAATTATGAAATTATTGGATAATGATTAGAACCCCCAATTAAGGAATTATGTTGCAGTACCCCCATCCCATTTAAGTGACTCATTAAGTATTGTATAGATGGCATATTTTGAGGGATTAGGGTGGCTTAGTCATCCACCAAGTGGGCCACACCCACTAAAGTCTTTCTACAATTAGCAAGATACTACATGCCATCAAGTTACATTGCAATGTAAATTCACGTGTGTCTTACAAATCAAATTGAATCTCTTGTGTTAGTAGAATGGGTTGATCGTGAGTAAGTAATAAAAACAATTACATACCAAATTTTAAGAGAATCAATTGGTTTTTGTTTATTCTGTAAAGCGTGAATTGCAAACTCTAAGAGAATCAGTTCAAGTATGTTAAGGCTATCCCTTCTTTCCTTTTGGCATGGTCCATACGATACAAACGAAACGAGCAAATGCACAATTTCCATAAATGATTCAATTTATAGAAATACTGAGATGCCTATGTTCTTGATTACCCATGTGTCCAATTATTCTATCATTTGTTCATGGTCTCAGGAAATACATATGTTAATAAAGTTTACTTCATGATATTATTCAATGAATAATGGTCTTATGACATTCCAAGAGATTTTATTGACATACTTCTCATGCATTGCATTAATTTATACATGTACATTGACCCATGACTAGATGGAGTTATATACGCGTATATATGTATATTATATGTATATGGGATATGGGAAAAGGTTACGACGTTATATACGCACCACCACCTGATCATCATGTACATGTTGATGATTTTTCCCACAGTGGCCTAGACGATATGATGGGATGCCCTCAGAGGCTTGGTGATGTTATGTTCACATGTACCCATGCATTACACGACATTTATACTCACGTGCATGACATTATAAATGTTTTTGGAATTATAAAGGGATTTAGTCTTACAGGCGGAATTCCTTATTCCATGTTTCATATATATCTGTTATGTACTGATTTTTATGCCTTACATACTTAGTACATTATTCGTACTAACGCCCTATTCCAGGGCCAGCGTTTCATGCCCACATGTGCAAGTAGATAAGCTGACGGTCCCCCTTCTTAGGATCCTTGATCAACGAGAGTTAGTGTGCTCCATTTGATCCGAAGCTGCTTTGGATTTTGGTACGATATGTTTGTATACATATATGGGTATGACGGGGCCCAGTCCCATCCTTGTACAGTTGTATATTCTATTAGAGGTATGTAGACCGCATGTATAGTTGGATAGCATGTGGCCTTGCCGGCTTCCAGTTTTGGATATATAGTTGTCTATAGCATCTTTGTTGGCTCACCCTACGTATTTTGTACTCATATGTATATATGTCTTTTGGACAGGTTTTCCTCATGCATGTTATTCTCGTAATTCAGCAGATTTTATCGATGTTCATATATTATTGGCATGCTTAAGGGTGTTCGACAGGTAGGACTCGTGCACCCGTCGTGGCCCATATCAGACTTCAAATACCCCGCCCTCCCCAGAAGAGCTCCGAGGGGCACCAGCTCCAACGCCCGCCCCTGTACGTCCAGCCTCTCAGCCACATGCACCGGGTCAGGAGATGAGAGATGCTATTCAGCTATTAAATCGATTAGTAGCCGCACAGGCTTGCCGTCAGGAGGTATGTATTTGTCAAGCAAATAGGTCTGTCAGTTCGAGGGTTCGTGATTTCATTAATTTGGACCCTCCGATATTCACTGGAGCTGATCCAAACAATGACGCTTGGGTATTTATCGATAGGATGCAGGGGACTTTGATGGTAATGAAGGCCACTGCGACTGAGTCAGTTGAGTTAGCTTCCTATAGACTTGAAGATGTTGTAGTTAATTGGTAGATTCTTGACCCTTTGGTAGGGTAACATGAGTTTTGATGTTTTATACGTCAATACCACACAAGAGGGGGGGGGGGATTTGTGTTGTGTCCAATTTTTGAGTGCAGTCTCTATAGAAGAACCTGGTTCTTCTTGGTGTTCCAACTTCTACAGTTTGCTGAAAAGTAATTGCAAAATTTAAAAACACACATCAATTTTACGTGGAAAACACTTGGCTCAAAAGGTGAAAAACCACAACCTACTTCCCAGTTGCATTTTACCAAACTCTTCACTATGTCATTGAGCCAAACAGCATTTACAAAATAAACTCTTTTGTAAACCTAGGGACTAACTCTAATCCCTTTGTGGAAAACTAGCCTCTAGCTAATTGCGACAAACTTCAAGTTAACTCTAACTTGAACAGTGTGTACCTATTACAATTTCTTCTATATAAAGCTGAAAGATACAATATGTAATCTCCTACTACAACCAACTAGACTCAAAAGACAACATATGGAACTGGTTCTTCCAGCTGGTTCAAGTAGCTTTTATGTCACTCTTCCTTGGTGGAAGAGTTTGTGTTTATCTCAACTTTCTTGATCTTGATTCTGTCCTACATGAAATCGAACTCCATCTTCTTATCAATTTGCAACGTTTTCGCTTAGGATATAACCTTTTAGTTCACAAATAATGTTTATCTCCTGTGCATGGACGCTTCTCGTGCCAATGGGTCTGTTTGACTATGTTTGCCCTGATGGACCTGGTTCAACTGGGTTGGCATTTGTCAATCTTCAAAACCATGTTTGACTATGTTTGCCCTGATGAACCTAGTTCAACTGGGTTGGCATTTGTCAATCTTCAAAACCATGTAGTGACTTGATTCAACAAATTCCCCTTTTTGAAGATGACAAACTCTGTGCTTAACCCTATACATACTTCAATCCAACATAGACACTTTTTATAGATTTAAGCATTCATCATAGAGAGACCAGGTTCATTAGGTTATAAATATCACAAAAATCTTTGAAATTTTGAAAAGCACATATCTTCCCCCTTTTTGCATCATTGAAACGTTGCAAAATGATAAACTTACCAGAATTATTTACAATTACTCATGGCCATTGAGGCAACTGCATGTGCAAAGCATGGATTAATCATCAAAAGAAACCAACAAATGTAAGCTATATATAAGAAACTGAAAAAAGAATCAATAACCAAAAAGAAAAATTCATTGATTTGATAATTGATCAAGCACCATACACAAAAAAAAGAAATAAGGATAATCACAACCATGAGCAAAATAGAAAATAAACACATAACAAGATAAGACAATCCCAAACTGGGTCATATACGAGGGTTTTAGGAGGCACTGGACTCCTAAGGATGGAAGGGCCAGAGGTTGTGGTCTTGGCTTGAAGAAGGGAGAGCATTTGATGAAAAACACCCTCATTCTTCTCCTTTTCTTTGGCTAATTCACCTTTGAGAGCATCCCGCTCGGCTTCAACCTCTGTAAGGCGAGATTTCAAACGAAGGATCTCCACATCCATTATCTCACCTTCCTGCACAAGCATCCTGACCTTGCTATTAACAGGCAGTTTCCTGGATGAACCAGATTCACCGTCAGGAATATTCACAATGTAGTCACAGGTCAGCAGTGTGTTCTTCCCAAAATAGTCCTTAGCAGTTGCCATTTCAGCCTTCTTCACTGGAACCTTGAAGTGAGCAAGCACAGCAGTCAGGATAAACCCATACGGTATAGCGTGTGCCTTGGCTCCATTCACAACCTTGTCCAAGAGCTGGATGATGAAGGCAGGCCAATTGATCTGTTTACCCCTGTACAAGCATTTCATAAGTGTGAGATCCATGTAGTTGGCAATGTGCCTTCGCTCTTGCCTAGGCAGCAGAAATTTGATCACAAACTCAAAGAACAGTTTGTGCTGAGGTCTCATCTCACTCTTAAACACTGCCCTGGGATCAAGTTCTTGCTCATTCTCATAGAAAAACCTGGTGATTTAAAGAGCTGAGGGCAAACCATCCAGATTAGGCCACCTTTGCCTTGTGTAATCATCATAACCCTCAGAAGGGATATGCAGTATTTCCCCCCAACTCCTTTGCATCAAACGAAATCTCAACTCCTTGAACCTTGGAGGATGCCCTGCCATCTTTGACAACTGCGTTGGCCATAAATTCAACCAACTTATTCCTAGCCAGCCTTCCGTCAAGGTGAAGAACCATGTCCTTCCACCCTTGCACATCCAAGGTATCCATCAGGAAAATCATCCCTGATTCCTCAAGGTCTCTAAACAGCTTCCCCTTTAAGATAGTACGCTTTCCAAACATTGTGAGTTTGTCAGTCTCCTCACTAGACACTTCCCCTTCTTCTCCACTCCATTCCTCATCATCAACAATCTTTACTTTCTTTGACTCAGACCTGGTCCTCTTTGCAACTGTTGAGGGTGTGGCAGACACAGATGCTGACATCTTGGAAGAAGCCTTAGCTTTCTTAGGTTTTGGTGTCTCAACCTCAACTTGTGCTGGTTGCTCCTCATGATGGACCAGGTCCATCTCATCGTCATCAACATGAACTTCCTCAACGGGCTCTCCAACTTTTGCCTTTCCCTTGGCAGACTTCTTCTTCTTGCTCTCTCTCAGAGCTTTTTCCAATTCTTCTTCTTTTTGCCTAACAGTGCTTCTAGTAGCACGACTCTTTGGGCCAGGAGCATTAGTAGAAGATGGAGCTTTCCAGACCTGCTGTTGCTTCCCTAGAATTGTTTCCTTCCAAAACTTTGACTCCTTCCTCAACAACCACAGGAGCGGGGCCACAAATAGCCAGAGTCGCACCTTTCTTCCCAGATCCCCTTTCTGAACTGCCTTCTCCCTCTCTCTCAATGTTCATAGTTTTCCCAATTTTTCTGCGCCTATCCGGTACCTCTACATCCACTATCGACCCAATCAAGATAAACCTATTTTCAACCATTTCAGTTGCAGACCCAACTTCAAGATTTCCCTTTTCAGTGTTAGATGAACCTGGTGCTTCATCCTTATTTGAAAATTTGAAGGACTCACTAGAAGATTCAGAGTCTTAGTCCTTGCTGGCTTGAAGTTTCTCATTTAGTTTTCTGGCAAGAGAACCAGATGCAACTGTTTTCCTGGCCAACATTTTTACTCTATGCTTTCTGGGGGCTGGAGTGGGGCTAGGTGTAACGGCTGGGACTGATTGGGGTGAAGGAGTGGGTTCAGGGATAGGTTCAGGAATTGGAGGGTTTTATAGGGTTGATGACCTAGTGGGATAGTGTGAGTTATATACAGATGGAGAGTTAGAACTAGTGTTGTAACGACCTGGTCGGTCGTTTTGAGAGTTAGCGCCCCGAACCCCTAATAACCACTTCTCCCAAGTCTTATTATGTTAATGGATCGAGTCGTAGCGTCGAGTGATGAAAATTGGAGTGTTTTTGGACATATAGTCCTTTAAGGTGAGCTTTGACCTTAGAAATTAGACCGGAGCGGGAGCTATGTGAAGACGGATCCGGAATGGAAATCTGTCGACTCCGTTAGCTCCGTTGAGTGATTTCGGAGTTGGGAGCGTGTTCGGAATGTGTTTTGAGGTTAGACGTAGATTTAGGCTTGAATTGGCGAAAGTTAGAATTTCAGCGATTTCGGCCGATAGGTGAGATTTTGATATCGGACTCGGAATGGAATTCCGAAAGTGACAGCAGGTCCGGAATGTCATTTATGACCTGTGTGCAAAATTTGAGGTAATTCGGACGAGTTTAGACGTGGTTCGACGTCGAATGTGAATTCTTAGAAATTCCTAAGTTCCTAGGCTTGAATCTATGCATTTTTGGATATTTTGATGTTAGGGGACGTGTTTTTAAGGCCCGACCAAGTTTGGATAGGGTATTGGGGTCAGTTGGTGGTTTTGGTTGAGGTCCCGGGGGCCTCGGGGTTGTTTCGGATGCCTATCGGGAATTTTGGAAATTTTATAGAGTGCTGAACCAGACCTGTATCTGGTGTTCCGCACCTGCGATGGAATTTCCGCAGGTGCGAGCACGCAGGTGCGGGACTTATGTCACAGGTGCGAAGCTCGAGTGGCCTGGTCAGGGATCGCAGGTGCGGAATCGCAGGCGCGACCTTTCTATCGCAGGTGCGGTCCCAGGGCTTTTAAGTGATTTTCCACACCTGCGATGATAGTTCTGCAGGTGCGATGAAAGGGATCGCAGGTGCGAGATCCCTGTGTGCTTTATTCTAAAATCCGAGGGTTCATGTTATTTCACCATTTTTGAGTTGTGGGAGCTCGGGAGAGACGATTCTTGGAGGCTTTTACATCTGGGCATTTTAGGTAAGTTATTCCTAACCATCCTAGGTTAATTTCCATGATTCTAGTCTTCAATTCCACCCTTAAATTCGAGACTTTTGAGTTGAAATTGGGGAAAATTGGAAGAAACTTCCTAGACCGATTTTTGGGGTTTTGATTGGGTATTTGACCTCCGATTTGAGAGATACATAAGGTTATACTCGTGAGTGAATAAGGGTTCAGAAAATATAAATTTTACCCTATTCCGAGACGTGGGCCCGAGGGGCGTTTTGGTCAATTTTCTAAACTTGCGTATTGGCTCCGAATTTATTAGTTACTTTGATTTCTTGAATTTATATTTACATTATACCATCAAATTGAATAGATTTGGGCCATCAGGAGTTGGATACTCGTGGCAAGAGAGTGATTAGCGGTTGATTTGCACAGTTGAGATAAATGGCTTGCCTAACTCTGTGTTGGGGAATCTCCCTTAGGCATTTTAACTGGTTTTGCTATAAAACCCCGTGTACATGAGGTGATGAGCATGTGCACGGGATATTTTCATTGGAATTCCATACTTCTTTCTACACAATACCTCATTTTCAACTCTATTATTACTGTTATCGGTTTGAACTGCATAATAACTTAAGATTTTATCCTGGTAAATTGATTTCTAACTGATTTTCCAATCGTTACTATTATTTGAAACTGATTTAAGGATTTTACTCCGAGATTTCCAACTGGTTCTTTTTCCTAAAACCCTTAAACTACGCTATTTTGAGATTTTACTTTATATTGCGTATATATATACGGGGATTGCGGGTATAGACCTGGTNCATATTGCATTGCATTGCACCTTTACTTTCTTACAGAGCTTTATATATACTGCGTTGATCTGAGCATTTAGTTATACTGTTCTTGCTAGTCTTTACTCATCATTTTTGTTGATTATCACCTGATTTATTTACTTGCTTACTATATCTGTCATTTTGCAAATCTCACTAGGGCCTCTACCTGACCTCGTCACTACTTGACTGGGGTTAGGCTTGGCACTTACTGAGTACCGAATGTGGAGTACTCACGCCCTTCTGCGCATGTTTTCCCCATGTGCAGATCCAGGTCCTAGTACGCGGTATCTCAGCTAGCCAGCAGCAGCAGTATCAGGAGACTCGAGGTATAATCTGCAACGTCCGCAGATCTCCGAGTCCCCTTCTTATCTTGATGTAGTAGATATTGAGGAAACTATACGGTCTTTTCTTTTCCAAATGTACATATTGAGCCGTAGAGTTAGCTTGTGATGTATTGTGATATTCCGGGTTCTGGGTAAAGTAAACTGTTAATGCCGAGCGGCATCGACTTTATTATGATTTATATCACTTACTGCTATTCTACCTGTTTTATCTTAATTTTGTGTAAGGAATAGGCTTACCTAGTCGTCTAGACTAGGTGCCGTCACGAGACCCAGTCGTAGGGAGAATTGGGTTGTGACAAGTGTTTTCAAGACCGACCCCGTAGTCAGGGGTGGTTGATGAAGATGAAGTAGGGGGTGGTGTTGAAGACATTGTCATGAAGATTTGGGGAGAAAAGAATGTTGATCACTTTGGTATGAGAGGAATGATGAACTTGGTTCGACGGTTATGCTTTTGAAGAGGGGAGGTAATGATGACCTTTTAAAGATGTGGTTATTAATTGTACAACGGTCGTAATTCTTGGTCAAGTGGGAGTTTAATTGCTGCAGGAGTGTCAGTGATTAGACTGTTATGACTCCCTAAATCTAGGCTAATTAAGGTTCGATGGGACTCTTTGAAACGAGTTCATTTTGGGATAAGTACTTAAAATTTGAAATGAACCAAATATAGATAGAGTCCTGCTCATGTGTGATTATAATTATTTCAATAAGTGTAAGGTGATGAGCACGTACGTTGTCAGTCAGATGAACCAGCAACGATGAACCAGGTTCATCGTGTTATAGTCTTTAATTTGCCTCAATTTACAAAGATAGAAAAACATCATTAGCAACCTGGGAATCATATTAATACATGGAAAGAGAGTATGGCAGTAAAGTCATGATATTGAGCAATGATTAGTCTGGTTAGTTACCTATTTTTAGTGTTTCTAGCCAAAATAAAATCATTTTGTTTTTCTATTAGGTGATCTTAATCATCCCTAATTCTAGCATGTTTCTCTCAAAATGCTCCCTACTTAGTGCCTTAGTGAAGATATCTGCAATTTGTTTGTCAGTAGCACATAATTCTATTGAGATCATTCCTTTTTCATAGTTATCTCTTAGGAAATGGTGTCTGACATCTATGTGCTTGGTTCTCTTATGATGAACCGGGTTTTTCGTCATGCTAATTGCACTAGTGTTGTCACAAAAAATAGGAATGCATCCAACCTCTATACCAAAATACATGAGTTGTTGCTTGATCCATAGCAACTGAGCACAGCATGAGGCTGCAGCCACATATTCAGCCTCAGCAGTAGCTACTAAATTTTGTTTCGTGGTGGCCCAAGACACAAGTCAAGAGCCCAAAAAGTGAACCATGCCTGAGGTACTTTCCTGTCAACCAGGAAACCTGCATAATCTGCATCAGCATATCCTACAAGGTCGAAATTACTACTTTTAGGATACCAAAGACATAAATCAGTAGTGCTCTTCAGATATCTAAGAATTCTCTTCATTGCAGTTAGATGGGACTGCTGGCAGTGAGATATAATAAAGACACAATCATCCCTATGTATACCTTTTGATCAACGGAGAAACCTGGTTCATCCACATTTAATTTTGTAGATGTGGCTATGGGGGTGTCAATTTCTTTTGAGTCTTCCATTTTAAATCTTTTGAGCAATTCCTTCACATATTTTTGTTAATGGATCATTGTTCCATTTGAGTTTTGCTTGATTTGCAAGCCTAAAAAGAACTTTAGCTCACCCATCATGCTCAACTCAAACTCACTCACCATAAGTTCAGCAAATTCCTTACTCAATTTTTCAGAGGATGCCCCAAATATGATATCATCCACATATATTTGCACAACCAGAAGATCCTTACTTTTTTCCTTTAAGAACAAGGTACTGTCAATTTTACCTCGTTTGTATCCATGTTTTAGCAGGAATTTTGATAGCCGCTCATACTATGCTCTTGGTGCTTGTTTGAGTCCGTACAAAGCCTTGTCAAGTTTGTATACATGGTCAGGAGACTCCTTGCTTTCAAAACCTGGAGGCTGTTTGAGAAATACTTCTTCCTTTAGATAGCCATTGAGGAAAGCACTCTTTACATCCATCTGATGGAGAGTGAATTCCACGTGTGTAGCAAATGCTATAAGAAGTCTGATTGCCTCCAGTCTTGCCACAGGAGCAAAGGTCTCATCATAGTCAATTACCTCTTCTTGACTATATCCTTGGACAACCAGTCTGGCCTTGTTTCTTGTAACAGTTCCATCCTCATCGAGTTTGTTCCTGAAGACCCACTTTGTGCCAATCACTGATCTGTCTAGTGGTATGGGTACCAAGTGCCATACTTGACTTCTTTCAAATTGATTCAGCTCTTCTTGCATGGAATTTACCCAGTCACGTCCTGTAAGGCTTCACCAATGTTCTTTAGTTCGATCAAGGATAGAAAGGCATCAAACGCACACAGATTTTTCAAAGAGGGTCTTGTTCTGATTCCGGATGTCAAATCTGTTATGATGTTCTCAAGAGGGTGAGAGCTTTGATATCTGTGTGGTTTGAGCACCAATTGTTCACTTCTAGATGATCCCATGGTGTCTTGTTGTTGTGGAACAGGATCAGGGCCAAGGTCCAGAGTGATTTGTTGTTGAGTTCCCCCTGTCATGTTGCTTGGGGTAGTTGGACCTAGTCCATCACCTGTTCCGTCTTCCATATTTGCTTCAATTTGTTCACTGCTTCTGACCAGTCCAAGCTCCTCATCTTCTGTTTCATGTCTCTCAGAAAGAGTGTTAGTCTCATCAAAGACAACATGCACTCTCTTCTACACACATAGTTCTTTTGTTATATACTTTATAGGCTTTGCTATGTGATGAATATTCCAAGAATACACCCTCATCACTTCTGGGATCGAATTTACCTAGGGAATCTTTGCCATCGTTGTGCACAAAGCATTTGCAACCAAAAGCCCTAAGGTGGGATATGTTGGGCTTTCTCCCTTTAAGTAATTCATAAGGAGTTTTCTCTACTAGTGCGGTCATGCATATATTTATTATGTAGTATGCAGTGTTTATTCCTTCTGCCCAGAAGCTGTAGGATAGTTTGCAGAAAGAAGCATGGTTCTAGCCATATCTTCAAGAGTTCTGTTCTTTCTTTCAACAACCCCATTTTGCTGTGGGGTTTTTAGAGGCAGAAAAGTTGTGATTTATACCATGTTCATCACAGAATTCAGCAAACTTTGCATTCTCAAAATTCATTACCATGATCAGATCTTATTGATGCTAGTTGATTTCCTAACTATTTTTGAGTTTTTCTAACAAATGAAGTGAACATATCAAATGCTTCATCTTTAGATGTCAGAAATAAGGTCCAAGTGACCTTGAGTAAACATCAACTAGCACCATTACATATTTCTTACCACCTCTGCTCAAAGTTCTCATAGGACCACATAGGTCCATATGAACAGTTCCAACGTCCTGGTTGTACTGACCATTTTCTTGCTTTTGAATGGGGATCTTACCTGCTTCCCCCTTGCACATGCCTCACAAACTTTGTCTTCCTTGAACTTAATGTGAGGAAGGCCTACCACTAAGTCCTTAGAGACTAACTTGTTAAGCTGATTTAGACTCGCGTGACCAAGTCGTTTGTGCCAAAGGAGTGGATCACTGTTCAACACACTTAAGCAAGTGAGTTTATTTTCTGATAGTGTGGACAAGACTATGACATAGATGTTATTCATTCTTTTTCCCTGCAAAACAATCTTTTCAGTAAGCAGGTTAATCACAAAACATTATGTCGAAGTGAAAGCAACCAGGTTACCTCTGTCACACAATTGTGACACACTGATCATGCTATATTTCAAGTCATCTATCAAGTACACATGTTCAATGGAACGTGTGTCATCCTTACCTACCTTACCAACCCCAATAATTTCACCTTTCTTTCCATTTCCAAAGGAGACATTTCTTCCTCTGAGGTTTTCAAGTGAAAGGAACTATTCCTTGTTCTCTGTCATATGTTTTGAGCAGCCATTATCCAAGTACCAAATTTGACTGCTTCCTCTCACTTGAACCTACAAAAAGAAATCATGGGTTAGTCTTAAGAACCCAAACTAGTTTGGGTCCTGTTCTATGAGAGAAAGGATGAATTAAGCTTTTTCTGACCCAATTTGGTAACCAGTTTTTTCTTTTAACAAAGCTCTCATTTCTTCGACTGGACTGCTCTTTTGCAGTACACTCAATTTTGTAATGACCAGTCTTACCAATGTGGGTGCAAAATTTATTCTCAGGGAGAGTGAGATACTTCTTTTGGGATCCCACTTGGGCAATTGACTCCCAAAGCCAAGTCATCTCCGGTTGCTACTATGTTTTTCTTGAAGCCATGTCAATGCATCAGAGGATTTATTCCATTTGCAAGTTCGATCTAATTCATGTTTGACTTACCAAGTTCTTCTTTAAGTATCCTTATCTGTTCATCCTTAGTATACATCTTATCCTTTAGTTTTCCCACATTTTCTTCTAACATGATATGAGAATGATCAACAATCTTTTTACTAGTTCCTAGCTTTAATTTTAAATTTTCAGATTTTAGCTCTAGAATCTTAGTTTCAAGTGGATGAACCTGGTTCATCAAGACAGTGCTTTTCTTTCAGATTCACTTACTCTGATTTCCAGGTTCATGCATTTTGCTTTTAGCATTGCACACTCTTTAGAGAGTTGTTCTTTGTCTTTGGTTGTTTCTTCGGAATCATCCACGAAATCAAGTAGCAACTTAGAGAGTTTTTCTTTATATAGGAATTTTATTTTGTTTTTGAGATGGGATATACTTACCTCTGGTTCTTCATATGATTCCTCATCAGATTTGCCAATTTCCATGAGCGCTTGTTATTCATTCTCACCATCTTCTGATTCTTCATCTGAGCTTTCCCCCCATGCAGCAATCATAGCTTTTGTTGTGGTTTTATTGGGTTGGACCAGTTCCTTCTTCCTGTTCCTTCTTTCAAATCTCTCCTTTTTACATACCACTTCCCACTGAGGACAGTTCTTGATATGGTGGTCAGTCTTTCCACACTTGTAGCATCCCTCGTTGGTTGGCCTTTCTGGAGCTTTTGCTTTGTTGTAGTTTCCACCTCTTGAGATGCCTTTCTTCCTTATGAGAAAGTTTCTAAATTCTTTGGTAATCATGGCCATCTCGTCCTCCTCCAGATCTTCTCCCTCAATGATTCTCAGTGCTACACTTTCCTTCTTTGGAGCATCCATTTTCATTGTCTGCCTTCTAAGTTCATAGGCAGTAAGGTTTCCAATTAGCTCGTCCAATCTGAGGGTTGCCATATTTTTGGATTCCTGGATAGCAGTGATTTTACTTTCCCAGGAAATTGGTAAGACCCTTGTCAGGATCTTCTCTACCCTGTCCTCTTCAAGAATGACTCTACCAAGAGACTTAAGTTCATTTGTCAGAGTTGTGAACCTTGTGTACATCTCTTGGATTGTCTCTCCTTCTTTCATAGTGAAGTTTTCATACTGAGATTATAGTAGAGTACCTCTTGATCTTTTCACTTGAGGTGTTCCTTCGTGGGCTACTTGTAAGGTATCCCAAATTTCTTTAGCAGTGGTGCAGCTTTGAATCCTACTATACTCGTCTGTACCTAGTCCACAAACCAGCCACTTTTTGGCCTTAGCATTTTTCTCCCATTTCTTCAGATCCTCAGCAGTGCAGTCAGCTCTAGTTTTTGGTATATCTACTCCTTCAGCAGTCTTCTTCATGGTGGCTAGAGGACCATCAGTGACTATGTCCCAAAGTTCATAGTCTTCTCCAATCAAGTGATCCTTCATCCTGTTCTTCCACCAGGAGTAATACTAGCCATTAAAGAGTGGTGGCCTTGCAGTTGATTGACCCTCCCAGTTTCCAGGTGGTGCACTCATTATGATCTTTTCCAAGGAGTTAGCCTTTGCAAGGATAACCTGCCTCTGATACCAATTGATGTTTTATACGTCAATACCACACAAGAGGGGGAGAGGGTGATTTGTGTGGTGTCCAATTTTCGAGTGCAGTCTCTATAGAAGAACTTGGTTATTTTTGGTGTTCCAAATTCTACAGTTTGCGGAAAAGTAATTGCAGAATTTAAAGAACACAATAATTTTACGTGGAAAACACCTGGCTCAAAAGGTGAAAAAACCACGACCTACTCTAATCCCTTTGTGGCAATCTAGCCTCTAGCTAACTGCGACAAACTTCAAGTTAACTCTAACTTGAACAATGTGTACCTATTACAATTGGTTCTAGATAAAGCTGAAGACACAATATGTAATCACCTACTACAACCAACTAGACACAAAAGACAACAGATGGAACTGGTTCTTCTAGCTGGTTCAAGTAGCTTTTACGTCGCACAAGGATTCTGCTTGCAAAATTGCTTTGATAATCTTGCTTTCAGTTCTTGTTTCACTTCTGTGTTTGTGCGTGAATCTTCAACATTTTATAGAATCAGTAGTTGAGATGTTGTTGTTCAGTTCTAATGCAACTCTTCCTTGGTGGAAGAGTTTGTGTTTATCTCAACTTTCTTGATCTTGATTCTGTCCTACCTGAAATCGAACTCCATCTTCTTATCAATTTGCAACCTTTTCGCTTAGGAGATAACCTTTTAGTTCACAGATAATGCTTATCTCCTTTGCATGGACGTTTCTCGTGCCAATGGGTCTGTTTGACTATGTTTGCCCTGATGGACCTGGTTCAACTGGGTTGACATTTGTCAATTTTCAAAACCATGTTTGACCAATGGGTCTGTTTGACTATGTTTGCCCTGATGGACCTGGTTCAACTGGGTTGGCAATGTCAATCTTCAAAACCATGTCGTGACGTGATTCAACAAGTGTTCGGGAGTACAATTTTCAGTTTGATTCATTGGCTTGGTATGCTCCCACTATTGTATCTAAGATGGAGTATCGGGTTCACCGGTTCGTGATGAGGTTAGAGCCGCAGTTCCTTAAACATTTTGTATGTCGGTCTCACTTTAGCCAGACATGGATATTTTTATATTTAGGCATACGCCTAGCGTGTAGAGGAGCGTAAGCAGAAGTAGAGGGCCGATTGTGAGCATGATAGAGCCCAGAATGAGAGAGCGAGGTCTTCGAGTCCTTCTGGTGAGTTTCGAGGCCATCAAAGACAACAATACCCGAGGTATTTAGACTAGCCATGTGCAAGCGCACACCCTCAGTTTGGAGGTAAGAGATTTGATTGTCACAAATACTCAGGGTCTCAAATTCTCAGTATAGGGGTGAGTCAAGATAGATAAGGCCGCCATGCCATGATGTTCCAAGTGTGGTAAACAGCATGCCGAGCAGTGTCGTATGGGGTTAGGTGTTTTTATATTTGTGGTTATCCGGACCACTTAAGAGGGATTGTCCGATGAGAGGTGATGCAAGCATAACTTAGCCAGCGGGATTTGTAGCTGGTTCGTCATCATTAGTACGCCCCCTGGGCAAGGTTCACAAGCACCAATGGGTCGTGGTAGAGGCAGAGGAGGAGCATCTAGCTCGAGCGGTCTTCAGAACCGCATTCATGCGTTAGCAAGATGACAGGGTCAGGAGTCATCACCTTATGTTTTTGCAGGTATATTATTAGTCTCCTTATATGATGTATATGCAGTGATTGACCCAGGGTGCACCTTATCATATGTTAGTTGATAGTTTGTTCGGAATAAAACCTAAGTTGGTTAAACCTTTTGAGCTATCCACACATGTTGGGTACCCAATGATAGCTAGGCGGGTATATAGAGATTGTATAATAGTAGTTCATAGTCGATCTATAGTAGAAGACCTCATCGAGTTAGATATGGTAGAATTTGATGTTATAATAGGCTCGGATTGGTTGGCTTCTTGTGTCACGCCCCAAAATCGAGGGACGAGACCGGCGCCTAACCGGATGAACCCAATCAAGCGGACTTGGATTGCCTTTCCTACCCAGCGTATTACCCCATGTTCATAATGTACATTATTCCATATGAGTTAGCCAATTTAGATTTAAAGTACACTTTACAACATAATTCCATTTTCCTCTTTTACTTTTCAACAATAAATAATCCAAAATATACAAGTTACATACAACATTTCTGATTTGCGATCCACAATTACGAGTGAGTACAACTACTGCCCAAAATATACATATACATATACATATACAACCCACATAGTGTCTACGGAGCCTCTAAGAGTTCTTAGGAGTTTTACATAACTTGTCGGCAACAAGGCCCCGACTATACCTTTACAACATGAGCAAAAGAGGACAGTATAATCATGCGGCCCCGAGAAGAAGAGGGGCTCACCAAAACTGCTGAAGAGATGAAGAGGAGGCACCACTAGCGGCGGGCTGAGCTACCTGCTATGGAACCACCTACATCCATATAAAAGATGTAGTGCCCCCGGCAAAAGGGACGTTAGTACCGTTGAATAGTACTAGTAAGTATGAACAAACTTTACTCTAAGTAAAATCAAACAATACACAGATAAGAGACAGTTAATGGAACAACAAGTAACAAGTATTGCACAGAAACAGAAACAACCACAATCAAGTGTTTCACATATTCTCATTTCAACACAACCACATTCCACCCTTATTACCTCTCCCACCCTTATTACCTCGTCCACCCTTGTTACCTCTCCACCCTTATTACCTCGTGTTGCGGCGTGCAACCCGATCCCTCCGGACAATCACATTTCAGCCTTCTTACATTCTGTTGCGGCGTGCAACCCGATCCCAACGGAAAATCACATTTCTTAACAACAATCACCAACAATTAAATCACAAGGATTTTCATTACAAGGAACATAAGTTCATATCAACAATTCGCTATGTGGACTCAAGGCACAATGATTCTCACCAAGCAATAATTCATGTACACGGTGTTGCCATAATCGTTCAACTCAATTACATCAATTCACAATACCCTTTTTCATCGCTTACCACGCACGTTGTTTTTTGCCATTAGATACATTCCCACACTTGGGCACATTAACAATCTTTCATTCATTAACACATACTTCCATATTGATACCCTCGAGCATTTAACGAGCTTTGCACATAATAAGATAGGCACAACAAACCGCTTTTCACAATCTCAATTAGCATAGTAGTCAACAAGAAATTCAGGTAGTGAAGTCTTACGCCTCAACACATTCCAGTCAATTCACATATTCTCAAACAAGGTACGCATACCGTATGCTCGGACATTAACAACAGGATTTCTACAAAGGTTAAAGTTAGCCATACATACCTCGAGTCGAATTTCCCCTTTTTAATTTTTATCACAAATCACCGGACCGTCTAGCACCGTTAATCTATTCCACAATGTGACATATTTCACTTAGAATTAGGAAGCTTGAATTCAATTGTGCACTTTATCAAACACTGTGTGAACCCTTAGATTACTAACCCCATTTTTGAGAACAATTACCCCTTGTTGTCCCTTTACTAGATCACGGAGTTTAACTTACATGCATGCAAGGTCTCAACTTTAATTTTCAAGAACCAACCTATTTGTGCTTTATTCTTAACCAAAATCTGAGAATTAAAGGGGAAATGGGGTGAAGACTTACCTCTTTGAGTGAAGAAAATGATAATAACTCGATAACTTTCGGGCTTGAGTGATTTTGGAAAATCAAATTGATGAATATGGAGCTTTCTCTCTCAAGAACCCTCTCTCCCCTCTCTCTATTTTTGTTCAGAGATTCCCTAAAAATGAAGGGGAGGGGTGTTTTATTAAACAGGGGGTCGGGTTTTAAATTTAGAAAATGGAGCACCGACACAGAAATGCGGTCAGGAATGCGATCGCATCCTTGCTATGCGGTCCGCATTCCTGTCGCAGAAATGGCCCTCAAATGGGCCAAAATTGGAAAACAATCTGCCAAGGTATGCGACCACTATGCGGTCCACATACCTGTTATGCGATCGCATAGTGCGTCGCATAACCTCCCTCGCAAAACCATGGGGCAAGAATGCGACTACTATGCGGTCAGCATACCCAAATTGCGATCGCATTCTGGGCCACATAGTTGTCCTCAATTTGGACAGAAGCCTGATCATGTATGCGACCATTATGCAGTCCGCATACACGTTATGCGATCGCATAGTGCGTCGCATAATAGCACAATTCTGGAAATTTTA
Source organism: Nicotiana undulata (assembly GCA_005239495.1). Lineage (NCBI taxonomy): Eukaryota > Viridiplantae > Streptophyta > Magnoliopsida > Solanales > Solanaceae > Nicotiana > Nicotiana undulata. Next base: position 813 of record ML281834.1, on the reverse strand, counting down.
TTTTTCAAGTTTTGGGGTACTTTTTACTCAAAATAGGCCCGTTTTAACAATTTCTACAGTTATAACAACACAGGGACCTATCCGGGCATTATTTTAGACATAGAATTTTACGGGTCTTTACATTCTCCCCCACTTAAAATCATTCGTCCTCAAATGAGGATTGGGAAGTCATTTGATTTTGAAACACAATATGCCAACCCCCAATTTGCTAACTCCGATGTTTTCTGAAAATTTCGCCAGAGTTCCCTTTGTAACTAGGCCTATATACCTGCCAGCGAGCCCCCGAAACACATTTCCAATTGAATGCTACATAATGCAGTTATTCTAACAACTTGTATATAACCTTGTTACCTCAACATCTTGTGTATATTCAATTACTTCCACATGCCACGTACACGTCAATTAAACATTACCAATCTACACTTCTATTAATCATTTAACCATCCCATGAGTTTCACATAATTTCATTTACTCCAACAATTTGCACATAATTCAGTTATCCTATCAGATCATATACAATTCAATTACTTCAACCTGCTTATACATAATTCAGTTAACACCACAACATGCATATCATCTAACTACCACATGAATTGCACATAATTTTCGCTTACTTCAAAGAGCTGCACATTACCCAAATAATCACAACATACACAATTATGGCACAACTTGAGATGTTACAATAATAAGGAGATCAGGAGAGTGAAGTGTTCTTGCGCAAAATTAAACACAAAGGTGTATTCACTTATGATAACAAGAACAACAATAAGCCTAAACTTATCACCTTTCTTGAATACCTAGAAGTGATATAAG
>MDKH01158025.1:0-13860 GCA_005239495.1 Nicotiana undulata | reverse complement strand
GCGGATCAGAGGGCGCGTGACGTAGCATTTATGGAGGGAGATAAAGTTCTGCTAAAGGTTTCGCCGATGAAGGGCATTATGATATTCGGGAAGAAGGGCAAGCTGAGCCCAAGATTTATAGGTCCTTTCGAGGTATTGAGGCGAGTCAGAGAGGTTGCTTATGAGCTAGCTTTACCTCCCAATTTATCTGGAGTTCATCCGTTTTTTCATGTATCCATGCTCCGGAGATATCGTGTCGATTTCTCTCACGTGGTTGATTTCAGCACTATTCAGCTAGATGAGAAGTTGGGCTTCGAGGAGGAGCCAGTTGCTATTATTGATAGACATGACCGCCAGTTGAGGTCTAAGAGAGTTTCTCCCGTGAAGGTCTAGTGGAGGGGCCAACCAGTCGATGAGGCGACTTGGGAGTCCGAGGAGGACATGCGGAGCAGATATCCACAGCTATTCAGCACTTCAAGTACGATTCTAGTCCCATTCGAGGACGGACGTTTGTTTAAGAGGGGGAGAATGTAACGACCCGACCGGTCGTTTCACGTTATCGGGTCCCCGTTCCCCTATATAAGTCTTCCCATAGCGGCTTCTTGTGATTTGTAACTTGCGGGGACTGGTGGTTCAAGATTTGGAAGTATTTTGAGCAATATAGGAACACTTGGTTCCTTAAGGTTGGCCTATTTGTCCAAGTTTGACTTCGGTCAACATTTTGAGCAAACGACCTCGGAATCGAGTTCCGACAGTGTCAGTAGCTTCGTATGATGATTTCGGACTTGAGCGTATGTTCGAAATGGGTTTTCAATAACCCGGGAGCATTCCGGCGCCCGATATAGATATAAGGATTCCCTTAAGTTTAAAATTTGGTTTGAAACGCGAGTTCATGTTATCGAGGTCCGAATATGATTCTGAGACTGGGAATGGTTCCGTTATGTCATTTATGACTTGCCTGCAAAATTTGATGTTATTCTGAGTTGTATAGGTCGGTACGGCATTTTTTTATAGGAATCAAGAACTTGAAGTTTCTTAAGTTATGGTTTTAGGGGTTTTGGGGGTGTGATTTTGAGATTTAGCGTTGTTTCCGGTGTTTTGAAGGCTCGAGCGAGTTCGTATTATGATTTAGGACTTGTTGGTATATTTGAACGGGGGCTCGGGTGGGCCCAGGTGCCTCCCGGGCACCAAACGGGGCTAAAAACCAACTGATGCACCTGATCTAGTGTGACCGCAGGTGCGGTTTCCCAGTCGCAGGTGCGGGACACCTCCTGCGGTCCCAAGCATCGCAGGTGCGACCCCAGGTGAGGTCCCCCTATCTCGCAGGTGCGGACAAAGGTCCGTAGGAGCAGAACCGCCGGTGCGGTAATCCCTCCGCAGGTGCCACCTCAGCCCCTGTTGCCCTGTTCCGCAGGTGCGAGCCCCAGCTCGCAGGAGCGAGACCGCAAGTGCGGTCCTCGAGCCGCAGGTGCTGAATCCCTGCAGGCCAGGAAGTACATAATCTTTAAAATACGGGATTTCTTCATCCCTCTTCATTTCATACCTCCATTAGAGACTTGTGAGCTTGGGAAGAACACACCACGACCTAGCTACTGCAGAGGTAAGTTAATTCCTCCTTATTACTAGTTTAATACATGAATTATTAATGAGATTAACTACTAGGTCATTGGAAATCAATATTTGGGTAGAAACTTTAGGGTTCTTGAAGAAATTAGCGAATTGTCCGTTTAATGCTATGAATTCAAGTAGAAACTACATATTAATGATCCTTAGGCTTTGGGTGAGTGATTCCGTCAAGAATTTTTCAGAATCCGAGCATGCGGGCTTGGGGTTGAATTTTGGGAATTCTTCAAGAATGATGATTTTATTGAATAAATAGGATAATTTCCCCACATTGAGCATGCATTGATATAATTGTACACCTTTTGGATAGTTGCGATTCCTCGGGTGTAGAGTTCATAGTTTCGGGCGCATTCGCGGTCCGAGAGGTAGATTCGACACGAGGTGAGTCTCCTTTCTAACCTTGTAAGAGGGAGTTGTCCCCATAGGTGATTTATATGCTATGTGCACTTGATTTTGGGGGCTACGTACGCACCAAGTGATGAGAGTCCGTGCGTAGCGGCTATCATTGTTATGTCCGGGTAGTTAGGCCCACATCATGCCTTATATGCTTCCTTGTAATGCCTTATATGCTTCCTTGAAATGCCATATGTACTATGAGATCATGTTATGTATAGTATTGTTTCTCTGAGGCTTTATGGAAATTGTTGATTTGAAAGGAATTGGTTACGAAAAGTAAGTTTTATAAGTTATTGTGTGTGCATGTGACCGCTTCGCAATTTACATTTCGCGAGCGATGTGTGATTTCCCCCTCTCTCATGGGAGTGGGCCGTATGCCACGGTGGATTGAAAGATTCACAGATATGATAAACTTGAAAGACGCACTTATGGTTCGGGTCGTTCGACCCTCGGCAGTGCGCAGACATGACCATGGTAAGAATGCACTTATGGGACGGGCCGTTCGATCCTCGGCAGTGCATAGATATTTTACTTATGACTCCGGCTGGTTGTCTTATTCCTGTGTGCGCATGACTATTTGGCACTGTTTCATGGATATTGACTTGTGTTATATATTTGGGGGAAAGAAAGCGGACATTGTTATTTGTTTCAGTATTTACTTGGATCCCTGTGTTTTATACGTAATTGCTGCTTACTGTCTTACATGCCTACTGTTTTGTTTTCGTTATATCTTGTCGCATATTATATAGTTGGACCTTAGTGAGTGTCAAGTCGATCTCTCATCACTACTTCTTCGAGATTAGACGAGATACTCACTGGGTACATATTTATTTAATATGTACTCATGCTGCACTTTTGTACTTAATTGTACAGGTTTTGAGGCTGGTGCATCTGGTTATCAGGCCGGATCTAGATATTGACCGTAGCGGACCTGACTTCACGGTGAGCTGCTTCCTCTGGCGATCCCCAGCAGCACCATGGAGTTTCATTTACTTTTGTTTCCCGTCTATTTATTCAGACAGTGGGATTGTATATTCTATCTTTTGGTTATCCTGTTAGCATGCCCGTGACACTCGTGACACTAGTTCCTGGCACACACGTAGTGTTTCTTTTGGGACTTTGGGTTGTATACATATATGCTTGTATTTTGGCTCACGCTTCTTTATAGCTATTTTTATCTACCACTGAGTTATTATCTTTCGATATCAGGATTAACTTGTTAAATTCGGTAAATGGGTGAATAATTGAACCAAGTAAAGAGAAGCACTTAGTGAAATTTACGTTGGCTTGCCTAACCCCGTTGTTGGGCGCCATCACGACCTGGATTAGGATTCTGGGTTGTGACACTTGGATAGTCACGAGAAATCCTACTTAACTTATTTCCTTAATTTTTGACCTAGGTGATCCATCTCGTAATACCCCTATTGAATATATTCAAATCACCGAGGACCTATCTTACGAAGAAATTCCAGTGGCTATCCTAGATCGTGAAGTTCGTAAGATGCGAACCAAAGAGGTAGCTTCAGTTAAAGCACTTTGGAAGAACAATAATATAGAATAAATGACCTGCGAAACTGAAGAAGACATGAAATCCAAGTACCCCAATTTTTCCCATGCTACGGGAGGCAACAATGAGACTACTATGTGGGTCACAACCCAAAATGACAAAAGAAGTTTGCAAGGAGTGACAACGATTCAAAATTTGAGGACGAATGTTCTGAAGGGAGGGATGACGTTACACCCCACATTATTCCCCCACATATGAAGTTGAAGAATTATGAGGTTTAATTAAAACTGGCCAAATTATGGAACGTGAAAAGGGGAGACTACATGTGATCAAATTTGTCCAGTTGTCCCACCATGCACAATGGTCGGTGCGGGGCAACCGGTTTAACATTCGAGGCGACGAAGTTTTCTAGACTAGGTATAAAAGGACATTGGACATCTCTTCTCTTTCATTCAAGGAGATATCACTCACTTTAGTTCTCCCAAAATGCTCTCAAACTCCTTTTCTTTAAATTCCCAAGTAGTCTAAAGATAAATCGGGGGCGAATCTTGTATGGTCTAGTGTGAAGAAAGCTTGAAATCGTCACTATATTAGCTATTGTCTTGATATATTGATTCTGGAGATTCATTGGAGACAGAGTTAAACACCATAGAAGCGTAGCTAGTTATTCAATAAGGTATGTATGACATCCTTCTTTCTTGGCATGAATTGATGTAAGCGATTCCTTCTAAAACAATTCTTACATTTTAAAGCCTTGCATGATGATGTTGTTCTTGTATGTTCTTTAACAGTGACACCTTCTTATACGTTTGAGATATTCCCAGATGGTATTATGAGGTCGGAAAATATAAGTCATTCTAAATCTAATCTTGGTATCACTTGAAGTGGAGCTTGCATTGCAGTTATATATATGTGTATCTGTTTTACTTTACTGAGTCGCACTATAGTCAATCATGTATGAAGCCTATTGTGATACCACTGATCAATTGGGTATGATGAAACATAATGTGCAATGTGAGGCTACCAATCCCTCTTGAGGTCGAGTACGCTGAGTCATATTGAGGTCGGGTACAACCGAGATCTCCTGAAGCTGGGTATGACCAATTTCTCTATGAGGCCGGTGTACAAAGTGATATATGAAATAGTTATTAAGCCCGATGTGGCCGAGTACGACCGAGTCTTTCTAAGACCAGGTACATCGAGTTTTGTTGAGACTGGGTACAACCGAGATCTCCTAAGGCCGGGCACAATGTGGTAACAAGATGAGACCTTACTGAGTCCTCTTCAAGGCCGGGTGCGATATGATAAAATTGTGTACGATCGATACCGAGGGCCCTGATATCGAGACACCTATGACATGCCAAGACCGATCTCGAGAGGCTCAACGTGGATTCTGAGGCTCAACCCTGAGATGCACCCCTCGAGAGAGTATATAAAAGGCTCACCACGGTTTAGCTCGAAGCAGTACAAAATCGATGATCGTCATGGAAAGGCGGGAAATTCCCAAAGACACGTGGTTAGAGCTGATAAGGTCTGCAAGAGATAGTACAAGTCTGTACTAAGCCGTTATACAGTTGTACCAATATAATTTCTTTGTCATAATTAGACATGTACTATGTTGGGATTCTCCCCTCCTATATAAATGGGATTCCTATCATTTTGTAACACACATGAATATTCACTGCAATAGAACATTCTCTGCTTTTCTTAACGTGCTCAACAATTGCTCCATATATTTATTGCTCTTCACTTATTGTATTCATTTATTGTCCTTCACTTATTATTCATTACCAACTGCCAAAGACTACCCTCGAGGCTCGATATTACTGAGCTCGAGGTCCCCAGTCTCGTGACTATACTGGTTTGCTTATCATTTCTTTCTTATTTACACTTAGCATTTCTCACCTAACAACTAGCATTAAAATATATCACATATTTTTAGAACCACAAAATTCAATATAATTGTTAATACCATTTTCAAGGTAAACAACAATATGATGTCCCTAAAGAGTGGCTCAATAATACAATACTATCGACTTAATGCATAGCACCAATGAGTGGCTTCACTTTTACAAAACTTGCATGCATTCATGACTCATGGTTACCACAATGTATCCCTCAGTTGCTTGCCTTCGGTATTCAGGTTGAGATTGTGTGCTCATACCTCTTATGCCTTGTCTTTGATCCATGTATCGTATCAGTCTTGCATACTTAGTTCATTTTTAGTACTGACACACTTTTCTTTTGGATGCTGTGTTCATGCCCACACGTACAGACAAACCCGGTGATGTCCCTCCCAAGTAGGGTGCACGCTTGAACTGTTGATAGTCGCACTCCACTTCTCCGGAGTAGCTGTTCAGAAGTTGATAGGAACTGAAGCATATATTCCAATCATTTTGGGTAAGGCGGGCCCTGTCCCGATCGATATATGTAATTGTATATATTTCTCTTTTGTACTCTTAGAGGCTTGCAGACTAGTGTTATGATATACGTAAAAGTTAGTTGTAACCCTGTTGGCAACTGTTGTATTGGCCCATTTATGTTCATTTGAATATTTAACTTGGAGGCCTTATCGGCCCTAATTTAAATCTTCGTTTTTAGAAGATTTTAAGTTCGGGCGTCGTTGCTGGTTGCATCTCCTTAGGCCGAGGTGTGATAGAAAAACACAAAAATGAGTAAAAATCACTTACCTACAAAGTAATGATAAAAATATTCTAAAAAATGCCTCTCCCTGAGCTCCAAAACTTTGTGAGAAAAAGTCACTAAATCGCAAAACAAGTAAAAAAATTATAGTAGATGTCCCAGCTCAAAGCAGATACTAATGATCTCAAAGCTCGTCTTTGACAAGCACAACATAATCCTTACAAGATTCCACCCAAGATATCCTTTCGAATCACCCAATTCGGCCTTAAAATGAGAGAGATATGATGTTTTATAGAAAGTCGAAATTTATACGAACTTAGGGACATAATAGGCATTTTTGGAATTATCGCCCCAGAATATTCAGCACTTGCAAAATCTTAGTTTTAGCACCCGAAACTCATCGGGAACCTCCCATACACAAACCATAAATGTATTTCAATCATAATACACATTACGAACCTGTTAGGTCACTCAAAACATCAAAAAGAGGTCGTCTCTACCTAATGTTGGCCATGGTCAAACTCTAAATTCTTAACTTAACTAGTCTCTTAACCAATGACCCAAAACACACCAAGCGCCTCAGGACCCCTTCCAATCATACCAAAAAGTCCAAATACATGAACCAAACTTATCCAAAGTCTAGAAACACCGCAAATAACATCAAGACCAAAAATCGAAGATCAAATCAATCTCTTAACTTTCAAAAATCTCAACTTCGTCGAACGCGCCTGAACTACACTTAAACATTCTGGATCACTATCAATATTTTCACACAAGTTGCATCAACCATGAATACTTCTAAGATGTAACCACACGATGTACCCCATAGCTCATAGTGTAACGATCCGATCGGTCGTTTTGAGCTTTAGCATTTCGATTCGCGGTTTAAGATATTGAATTGCTTCATATGATGCATTACGACTTGCATATATGATTGATTTTTATTTTCAAGAGATTTGGAGTTGATTTGAAAGACTAATTCTTAATTCAGAATCTTTAAGCTGGAAGAGTTGACCAAGGTTTAACTTTTGAGTAAATAACCTCAGAATCAGGATTTGATTATCTTCATAGGTCTGTATGGTGGTTTTAGACTTGGGAATATGTTTGGAGTTAAATTTGGATGTTCCTAGATGGTTTTGGCCCTATTTTTGCAAAAATGGCAATTTGAAGGATTGAAAAGTTCATAAGTTTGACCGGAAGTTGGCTTTAGTGTTATCAGGCTTTGATTGGTGTTTCAGGACATTAAATAGGTTCATTTGGCTAATTGTTCGTTGTGATCCAAAAAGTCTAAGTGTTATTCGAACGAGTTCGGAGAAGTTTTGAATGTTTGAAGTAAGAGAATGATTTTGATATTTAATTCTTGGTTTTGATGCTATTTGTAGAGTTTTGAGCATTGAGATACGCTTGTATAATACATTCGGACTTGTTGGTATGATTAAATGTGGACCCGAGGGGTTCGAGTGTGTTTCGATGTGGTCTTGGAATGTATCGATTGAGTTTTTCATAGCTGATATGTTGGTGTGTTGCAGTGCATCACGATCGCGGATCAAGGCTCGCAATCGCAAGGAAGGATTTTGGTAGTTTGGAATTTCTTTCATTGTGTTAGAGGAAAGGACTTGCATTCGCGGAGTGTTGAGGATGCTAGATATCACATTCTCGCATGTGGCTTCACATTCGGGAAGACTTGGAGGAGGTCAGGTAGCAGACTATTATGTTCCCGACTGCTCCCTCATGTTTGCGTAATGGTAAGGCCCATCGGCCTTCGCATTCGTGTGAATTTGGTTGCGTTTGTGGAGAAGGGGTTAGATGCAGTGACAGTTTATGCATCGTGATCACGTTGGCTTTGCTGCGATCGTGAAGAGTACTGCTGGGCAGAGTATATAAGTTTCAATTACTGGGATTTTACCTAGTTTCATATTTTGAGCCCTAGACTTCGAGAAGAGGAGATGTTAAAGAGAAAATTCACTACTATCTAAGAGGTAAGTGAATTTCACTTGGATTTGGTTTTATATATTGATTACCCATAGATTTCTACACCTTAAACTAGGATTTTTGAAAGGAATTTTGGGGTTTTTGTCTACACTTTAAGAGAGTGTATTTTGGGGAGTTGAGTACTAATTTTGTCTCGGTTTTGGAAACTATTTATATATTTGGACTCGACAAGTTATGGGTCATCATATTTTGGTAATGGTTTCAAATTTGGGGCAAGCGGGATCAACTTGACTTTTGTTGACTTTTGTTAACTTTTGGGTATTTCTTCAAAGATTAAAGCTTTACGAATTGGGATTGCTTCTTATAGCATTGTTAACTTGGATAATGTTTGTCTTGGATTTGTGCAATTGGGGGGCTAGAGGAAGTTTTGACGCGATTCTAGATTTAAGACTAGCCCGAATGGGGTAAGATCTTGCCTAAGCTTGGATTAAGGGTATTTTTTCGTTGGATATGATACATGTTATATGTTGGGGGTGACGTATATGCAAGGTGACATGCCGGTAGATCTTAGGCTATTATATGCCTTATTTTGCTATCATGCCACCTTGATATCGTGTTTTCTCCACTTGTATGACTACATGTGTTATTATTCATGCTAGAAACAATGTCTAGGCTATTTTCTTATTTGTTAAGGCATGATAGGGCCATTCTTGATATGATGAGCAATATGCTTTAGTCGTAGTCATATTTTTCAGTCATGGTATTATATCCGCGTGTTATGTCTCTGTCCCTGTGCACTTTTTATCTGTTATCTCACATGTTGTTAGTGTCCATGTGTATGATAAGGAGATTGATGATTACTTCTGGGCCATAAAGCCATATTGAGCCGATTGATGACTGATCTTGAGCCATAGAGATATGTTGATATTGATAGTGAGGTGACGCTTGCGTCACGCCCCAGAGTGGGTTGAGTGATACTGATAGTGAGGTGAAGCTTGCATCAGGCCCCATAGTGGGTTGAGTGATATTGATCGTTGGCTTTGATCCAATTGGAGTTTGGGTTAGGTTTCTCCCCTCCAGAGTCAGACGATAATTCATGTTACTTTGGCTCTATGAGAGCAGACACTTGATGTGTGCTTAATGAGGGGCTTATGCGTGGCACCAATACAATGCTAAGCATGTGTGTGTGATGATCTATGGGCACTTTTCCAGACACCATTAGAGTATTGAGAGTATGATTCAGGGGCATTGTGTCAGGCACCGTGAGAGTGCTAAGAGTATGATTGAGGTGTACATGTGCGAGACACTATGAGTGTGCTAAGATTGTGCATACTTGATGATTAAACTGTAATATTATTGATTTGGCATGCAATTTGACATGCAAACATAGCTAAGATTAAACACTTGATGTTTAGAGCTTGAAATCACAGTTTTACCTTTATAAATCTCTGTCTAAGTGATTTCCTTGGAAAAGTTTATGCCTTGACTGATATTCCTAAAAATATGCCTATTTCTCCTCTTATTGTGTTAGAGCTTGTTATTACTTGAGCTTATTTTCCCTATACGCCATTAATCTACTATTATTGTTGTTGGCGGCGGCGGAAAGTGATCATTTGACTTTTCTAGCCTTGCAACTACTTTTTTCAAGGTTAGGCTTGCTACTTGTTGAGTAGATGGGTTTGGTTGTACTTATACTACACTATACACTTCGTGTGCAGATCTTGGTATTGTTGATAGCGGTGGTGGCTAGTGAGCTGTTTATGCAGATTTCACGACCCAAAATCCCAACCAATCAAGGTATAACTAATAGCCCGAACCGATAAAATTCTATTGGGTTATCGATATCGGGTTATTTGGTAAATAGTTCGATAATAGTGTAATATTATTTGACTATTCGATTATCGGTTCGGGTCTCAATTTGCCTAATTTATTAACGGTTTAACCGATAGCCCAATGAGGTTTAACAAAATTATAATTTTACCTACTAAATATATAAAGCCACCTTATGGCTCCATTCTCTCAATTCTCTCGGCAGTTACTATTCATCTTCATACCTTAATCCTTAGAGTAAGTTTTAACCTTTTCTGAATTTCTCATCTTAATTCTTGAGTTAAGATTTTTAGTTTTAAACTTTTAAGAATTAATAGTTCAAATTTTAGTTTTTCTATTTGTTTGTTTTGTTGCACTAATTCTTTAGTATTTACAAGATTAGGATTTATTATTTTTTGTGAATTATGCCCGCCGCAATGAGATAGTTAGTAAGATTGGCTTGTTGAATGTCTTATTCCTTACTCTTACTAACTTATAACTTTGAAATTTGAGATCATTCATTGAGATTTTCAAATGCAAAAACAATTTCTTTTCCAAAAATGATATTTAATCCCTCTTTTTTAAGAACAAAAATTCAGTTCCATTCTCTTAACAGTATGATCACGATTTCTAATAAAAATATGAAATTTTTAGATAATTGTTTATTCTTATCGGGTAAACCGATAACCGAACCGATAAGGATCAATAGTTACTTTCAGTTATTATATTACCAGTTCAGTTCAGCTTTTAGTTATTGTATTGCCTTAAATACTTAGTACATTATTTCGTATAGACGTCCTTTTTTCTAGGGACGCTGCATTCCATGCCTACAAGTTCCCGATAGACAGCCCGATAGACCATTCCAATAGATAGAGCCAAACATCAGCTTTATTAGTAAGCTCCACTCCCCTGGAGTTACCAAGTCTAGACTTTGGAGTCTGTTTTGTATATACATGTTTGATGGATAGGTCGAGGCCCAGTCCAACCATGATATAGTTCTGTTATCTCTAGAGGCTTGTAGACGAGTCCTGCACATTATGTATGTTAGTATTGTGGGTTTGCCAGCCCTGTGTGCATGTTTAGTTTAGTATTGCTGGTTGTAGACATTCATGGCAGCCTCTTCAGCCTGCATAGTTATGCATATGAGATTTTGGGCACTCCAGTTTCTATTATCTCGGATCGAGGGGCCCAGTTCACGACTAACTTTTGGAGGAAATTTCAGCAAGGTTTGGATACTCAGGTAAATCTCAGCACAACTTTCCACCCACAGACGGACGGTCAAGCGGAGCGGACTATTCAGACGCTTGAGAATATGTTGCGGGCTTGTGTTTTGGATTTCAAGGGTAGCTGGGATGATCACTTGCCGCTTATAGAATTTGCTTACAATAACAGCTTCCATGCTAGTATTCAGATGGCCCCATTTGAGGCATTGTACGGAAGGAGATGTGGATCTCCGATCGGGTGGTTTGAGGTTGGCGAGGCAAAATTGATAGGGCCAGATCTTGTGCACCAAGCTATGGAAAAAGTTAGAGTCATTCAGGAAAGGACGAAAACTGCTCAGAGTCGTCAGGAATCCTATGCGGATGTTCGTCGTAGAGATTTAGAATTTCAAGTAGATGATTGGGTATTCTTGAAGGTATCTCCCATGAAGGGAGTCATGCGGTTTGGAAAGAAAGGGAAATTGAGACCAAGGTATGTCGGGTCGTATCGGATCGCTCAAAGGGTAGGGCAAGTCGCGTATAGACTGGAATTGCCCCCTGAAATGTCATTAGTGCACCCGGTATTCCACGTGTCTATGTTGAAGAAGGTAATTGGAGATCTTTCCGCCATCGTGCCAGTTGAGACCATTGAGGTTAGTGAAGAATTGTCATATGAATAGGTTCCGATTGCTATTCTTGATAGGCAAGTACGTAGATTGAGAAACAAAGAGATTGCTTCTGTTAAAGTGTTGTGGCAAAGTCAACAAGTCGAGGAAGCCACGTGGGAAGCAGAAAAAGGAATGAGAGAAAAATATCCCCATCTGTTCGAACGAGTGTAGTAATGATCGTACGAATTATTGTCCCAAGGCAATTTGATGTTGTATTCAGATTCGTGCAAAGTCACCCAATTTTTCCCTAATTGCCTTACTGTTGTAACTTCCCAATGCGTGCTAAAAACGGTATATGATGTTATTAAATGGGTGGTGTGAAACCCTTGAAGTAAATGAAAGTTTTGTAAAACTTGTGTGATAGGCAAAAATGATTAATATTAGTGTAGATTGGTAATGATTAATTGCAATATACATATGGTGTATTGAGGTGATTGAATTGTATGTGACTCACTAAAGTGACCAAATTATGTGCAAGTATGTGCCACTAATTGAATCATATGCTAATTTGTGATGTAAAGAGAATGAACTATGTGTAGTTTTCAAAGTAATTGGATATGTGCAAGTGTTGAGGTAATGAATTGTATGCCAGTTGAAGGGATAATAGAAACTGTGTAATGATGCTTGGAAATGTGTTTCGGGGGCTCTCTGACAGGTAGATGGGTCTAAATACAGAGGAGACTCTGGCAAAATTTTCTGAAAATATTGGAGTTAGTGTGGATCTGGAAGTTTGCATATCATGTTTTCAAAACCAAACGATTTCCAAAATCCTCATTCGAGGACGAATGATTTTAAGGGGGGGAGAATGTACAGACCCGTAAAAATTTCTTGTTTAAAATAATGCCCGAATAAGTCCCCGAGTTGTTATAACTGTAGAAATTCTTAAAACGGACCTTGATTATGTAAAAGTACCCCGGAATTCGAAAGATAAAATTTTCAAGAAATTGTGTTGTTATGCGACGCACTATGCGATCGCATAACATCTATGCGGACCGCATAATGGTCGCATACCTGGGCAGACTTCAGCCCAAATTAAGGACAACTATGCGGTCCAGAATGCGATCGCATTCTTGCCCATTGGTATTTGGTGAGGGAGGTTATGCGACGCACTATGCGATCGCATAACGTGTATGCGGACCGCATAGTAGTCGCCTACCTGCTCAGTGTGTTTTTAGTTTTGGCCCATCTTGAGGGCCATTCTGCGACCGGTCTGCGGACCGCATGTCAGGAACGCAATCGCATTCCTGACCGCATTCCGTGTCGGGGCTCCTAATTTCTAATTTTAAAACCCGACCCCCTGTTCAATAAAACACCCCTCCCCTTCATTTTTAACCATTTTCTGACAAGGATAGAGAGAGAAAAAGAGAGTTTTTGAGAGAAAGGGGTTCCAACATCATCCATTTGGTTTTCCACAATTACTCAAGCCCGGTAATTTTCGAGTCATTGTCTTCTTCACTTAAAGAGGTAAGTCCCCACCCCATTTCCCTTAAATTTCCAGACTTTGGTTAATAAGTAGAACTCCCCTAAAGGAGTTCTTGAAGATAAAAGAGACGAACCTTGCATGCATGTCCATTAATTGTCGCAATCTAGTAAAAGGAAGTGGGTTAGGGTTAATATTCACAAATAAGGGGTTAGAAATCTAAGGGGTCATAAGCATTCGATAAAATGCCTAAGCGAGTTCGAATTGTGTTCATGGTTCCCAATTCTAAGATGAATGTGTTGCATTATGAATTAGATTGACGTTGTTTGTCGGTCCGGTGATTTGTGATAGAAATTAAAAAGGGAAAATTCGACACAAGGTATGTATGGATAATTTTAACCCTTGTAGAATCTTCTTGTTGGTGTTCGAGCATATGGTATGTGTACTTTGTTTGAGATTATGTGAATTGATTGTTCTAATGTGTTGAGATGTAAGATTCTATTCTCTGATTGTCCTAGCCGATTGCCATACCACCGTGCTATGTGAGGTTGTGAAAATGGTGATTCCTTGTGCTTACTCTATCACGTGCAAAGCTCGTTAACTGTTACCTTGGTATGAAATGATGTACTACCAAATGAAAGAAATGATAACGAATCCAAATGTTGAATGTATCTAGGTGCTAAA
>ML281830.1:51743-91921 GCA_005239495.1 Nicotiana undulata | reverse complement strand
TTTTTGATTTAAAAGTGATGAAAAACAATGGGTAATTGAAGGAGTAAAGTTTAGAATTGATTACCTATGACTTGGGGATGATACTTGGTAAAGAAATTCGTTCATAGGGCTGTGGGGTTCGAAAATTTGAAGAAGAAGAAGTCTACACGTTTTGTATTTATTTTTCTGTCAGCTATTCTGTCTCGTTTCTCGTGCCAAATTATCCCTAAACTCGATTTTCTTGTGTCCAATGGATTTCTTGTGAAATTCTAATGAATTTAGGCTTTTGAATCACTCAATTTGACCTTATAATGAAGGAGATATGTAGGTTTTAAGATTTGCAAGTAGTGCAGTTTTTTAATACGCTGTCAGGGACAAATTCGTAATTAACCAGAAAAATCTGGGCAACCTTGGTAAAATGGCCATAAAATCCTCATACGATGTCCAAATTCGATGGTTCCTTTTGCTACTGGTCCGTAATTACAATACGAATCTAATACTCCATTCAAAACATAAATCGGAGTTCATTTGTTCAATATGATATCATTTATGCTTGAAGAAACGACGTCGAAACATAAGAAAGAACGAGCGCAACACAACCCAAACCTATTTGAAACTCACCCGAGCCCTCGGGTCTCTAAATCAAATATGCACGCAAGTCTAAAAGCATAATATGGACTTTCTCCTTCGATCAAATCATGAAAATAACATGTAAAACAACGAATTAAACCTCAAAACTCATTATTTTCCTCAAGAACACTTATAGTTCATAACTTTTCAACCGGATGTCCGAATCACGTCAAACGAACTCCGTATTTCACCAAATTTCACAGGCAAGGCCTGAATATCATAACAAATCTGTACCGGTCTCCGGAACCAAAATACGGGCCCGATACCAATGACTTCAAACATTAATTCTTTTCATTATTTCATAAATATTTCAGCAAAACAATTTCTTTCAAAAATTGATTTCTAAGGCTTGGGACCTCGGAATTCATTTTCGGGTATACTCCCGGGTCCCATATTTTACTGCGGACCTTCCGAGATCATCGGAACACATATTTGAGTCCGTTTACTCAAAATGTCGACTCAAGTCAACTAAAACCAAATTTTGTAATTCTAAAAATTATTGTTTCTTATATTTTAACATAAAAGCTTTTCGGTTTCATGCCCGGACTGCGCACATAAATCGAGGTAGTTAAAATTAATCTTTTTATGGCTAATAAGCCTAGAATGAAGTCTAAATTCATAAAATGACCCCTTGGGTCATCACAAAACTCTTCGAGTTTTCAAGCAAAGAGAGACAGCTGTAAGCACGTAATTTTTGACCCGCACAATTCTTAAAGTTAGTTTTAGTATTTCAATATTTTTTTTAAAAACATCTACTTGGGTTATTATACAATTTTAGTCTATTTTATTTTTAATTTCAAATCATAAATTCAAAAACTCAAAAATTGTTTCAATTTATCTTATTATATATATGTTTTTTTTTTTGTTTTTTTTTTTGTAAGTTCATTAGTATTTTTATAGTAGTATTATCTTAAGTTTGCCCTGATTTATATTCCTATTTTTAGTATAATCTTTGAAAAACAAATACAAAAATAATTTTTTTAATTCCAATTCAGTTAAAATCTATTGTTAATTATATTTTATTTTTTGTGATACTTTTATTTTATCCTTAGGAAAAAAGAATGAATTTTGGGTCAATTTTGTGTCTTGATAGGTCCATTTTTTGGCCCAAATCTCCCTTAGCGCACAATTAATTTCATTCCCATAAAAATGCCTAATAGACACACACAACCATATACACACAAGAGAAGAGTGAACCCTGGAAGAGATCCTCATTCTAGCCGTCACTCCCCCCACCAATCCCGCCGGCCGCCAGCCCTTCACCCATCTCCAAGCCACAACAACCGCCGACCACTCCTCATCTCCGCCCAAATCCGCCAAAACACCCTCCTTCTTCACCAAACGAACCCTAATCCCACACATAAAAAAAACTAACCACCACCGGACCTTCTCTCCTCCTTACTGCCGCTGCGCTGCCACCGCCGGAGAAATCAGCCGCCACCACCCCTTAAGACTCAAACCTAAAGGCCGCCCACCCTTTACCATCCCTAAAAAACCAACAGAGCCGCCCAAACCCCTAAAATTTCAGGCGACGTCCGCCACCCAGCTCGCCGGAAATTCAAACCCTTTATCTCCTCACTACCGCTGCCGGAGCAGTTGCCGCTGTCCCTCATAGCCGCCGACCTTACCCCCCCTTCGCCTCAGACCCTAACCATCCCCACCACTCCACCTTCAACCCTAGAACCCCTAATCTCTTCTTGAACCAGCAACAACCCTTGGCATCGACGAAATCCGGCGAGCCAACAACCACCACCAACTGCCCGACGACCCCAGACATTCACTGATTCAAAGAACTTCTTCACACAAACACACGCTCTATGATCTACATCTGAAACGACGTTCAAAATTCAAAAACAAAAAGTTAAAAAGAGTTCTGAGACAAAACTCCAAAACAGAGAAAATTAGGATTCACTGTAGAATTCTGGAGTTATTCCAATTGCTGCCTGCTTCAAGTTTAGGTTCTACTCGAGGTTCCGTCGTGTTCGTGTCCCGTTAGCTTCTTTGATCGCTGCTCTAAGGTCCACTCGTACCTCTTTGCTTAAAATATATTATTTTTGTTATTTGGTATTGAATTTTATTGATGAAACTCTTTGCTTAGTTATCTTGTTTTAGATATTAATCGATGCTTAGGCTTTTTTAGTTTAATTTATTATTATCAAAGTTGGTTTTCTCATTAGGCAATTAAGATGGATTAACTGTTAAAGAGTTATATGGCCATGGGATTTGGGGTAATACTAAATGAAATCTAATATTTAGCCCATGAACAACTTGTTTAATTTTATCTTGTTTGCTTAAAGTCGGTAGGAGGATATTTAGGCCGTTAACACCCGGGTTGGCAAATGAAATCAAATATTTAGCCCATGAACAACTTGTTTAATCAAATATCTTGTTTGCGAAGGAAGCATAGTGTAGTATTTTTTTTATATTTTTTTTCTTGTATTTGTCTTTTATTTAGGTAGGGACGACCTTGAACCTTTTTGTGTTTGCTTTCTTCTGTGTTTTTTTTTTACCTCAATTCGAATATTTTAATAAGCCGATTAGATCAAGTATTTAACCGTGTTTTTCACGGGACTCGGGGACTGCCTAACACCTTCTCCCCGAGTCAAATGAACCCCCTTGCCTGGATCTCTGGTGCAGACTGATTTTAGAGTCCAAACGTATTTCGAAAGAACAAATCATTTTCTTAAAAAACGGTGACCTGACACACCGAACAAAATGTCAGGTGGCGACTTTGAAAATCTTTTGAACACAAATTTTTGTCACTTTCAAATTGAAAACCCTTTTGAACTTTACAAAACTTTTTATTATTTTATGAGGTTTAAAGAGGTAAAAAAGGGGGTGTGACCGTAGTTAATGTATGAAAGTTGTAGAGAAACTGATATAAGAGTTTAATTTCTGTCATCTAAAAAGATTTAGATCAACTCGACTCGTTCCTTATCATGCTTGTAGTTGAAGACACTTGTCTTTAAGTGTGAATTTTGGGTAGTTGGATTTTTTATACTGAGTTTCAGAACTTGTTACTTCAGTTGTTTATATTGTTGCATCTTTTATGATGTTCGACACCTTGACTCCTTTGTTTCTAAATCTGTCTACCATTACTGAACGATTAAGGTAAAATGTGAATTTAGAGATTGGAAAGTAGCATTTTTCCAACATTTCTGATTATTGCATCATATTTTTCGGAATGGGTAAGTTAAGTTCCTTTTTCCCGAAAAAGAAAGAAAAAGTCAAGTGTAAGAAAAAAAACCAAAAAATTGGTTTGAGATGGACAGAGTAACTCCATTGTTATTCTTCTACATATTTAACTTTGGTCTATGGAGCAGTTTTTATTTCCAAATTAAGTTATCTAAATAACGAGAATTTCTAAATAAACAATGCCATTTCTCTGATGGTTTCCTACTGTGATTGGGCTTTTAGTTTCAAGTTTTAGTCAACTGGAAAGCCCTAGCCAAGCTGAAGATGCAGAGAAGAGGAGAGAAAAAAAGTGTAGCTAAATCCTTTGATTGAAAAATAATTTGGTAAATACGTTTCAAATATTGTATAGAAACAAAAAAATCCCTTATTTTAAGTTTAATGGGTATATTGGTAAATTGCTCTAGAATAACACCTAGTAGATCGTGGGCCGTCGCTTGAGCTTAAATTTGTCCTACTTTTCCCTTTTTTCACCCTTTGCCAGGTAAATTTGAAAGTTAAAAAAATTAAGCGCCGTTGCCGGGGATCGAACCCGGGTCACCCGCGTGACAGGCGGGAATACTCACCACTATACTACAACGACTTGGATGCTAGCTATTTCACATAAATTTAATTTATTAAAATTTAACAGTGCACTCTTTCTCACAAAGGGTAAGTCGTACTTTCAACCAAAATGTTGTGATGTTCACCTCTTTTGTCTGCTGAAGTACGTAAGATCTTTTATTGTTTAACCATTCGACAGTAAACGTTATTGATCTAGCTATTGTTTAATTTGAGAAAAGACGTATTTTTATGGCTCAAATATTGAATCTCTTATTAACCCATTGTTAGCCACGAAATACTTCTCATATATTCGCCTCTCTCTAGCAGATTGCACTTGTGTTTTACCTTACTGTTAGGACCTGTATTTTTTCCAAGAATGGGAATTGACACTTTCTTTTAGGGGGAAATGATTGTCTGATTAATAAATATGGATCATTATCTTAAAAAATAGATAATCAACTAACTAGTAATATTACACGAGCAATATGTGCAACATATGTGAGATGATTTTACAAGTATGAAAAATAATTACGTTCATCAACCAAAATAAAATAAAATGTGGGAGAGCTGAAGCAAATTGGTTATTTTAGATTGCTCATCGAAAGTGTAACATGGATTAGATATGATTCATATAAAATCGGTAATATTTTTCATACTTGTTATGTTTATATTATACGCAATAAGCAATTCAACCGTGTGAGTCTCCCACTGGGGCCCGCTATGCCAAAAGTAGAGAAACCCCATCGCTCTCTTTTCCTTTTTCGCCCCCATGTCACCACACGGGGAACGTGGGACGTAAAAAAGGTTGTCCTATCAAGTTCCGACTAGGATAATAAGCTCATGAGCTTGGTCTTACTTCACCGTCGAGAAAAAACTTTTTTCTATTTTATTTTCAGTATAAAAAGTTTGAAATTTAATTTTAATTACAAAAATTATTGTACGAAATTTAATTATATTTTACAACTTTTACTTTGCTGCTTGAATTCTTTCTATCGGAAAAGGACCCAATATACCCATGTACTATGAGAAAAAGTTTAAATATACCTGTATACGGTGAAATTGGTTGTTGACATTTGGACGAATGAAAAAATGATACGTGGAGCTGAAAACAGGTAGGATGCGAGTCAACAAGTAGTTAATACTGGTTTGCCAGCATGTGGCCTGCGCTAGATGAGCCCCGAAGGCAGAGTAGCCGACGACAAAGGTTCAAAGTATTGATATTACATATCATTCAATGAGCGGTTGTTACATAGAATATCTGCATTTATAACCAACCGTTATACAACCGTCAATGACTGTTCAACATGAGTTTGATTTGGGGATCTTGTCTCCATGAATAGAGCTATAAATAGGAGAATTAATATCCATTATAAGAAAAACATTATACACACGCAAAAAACTATAACCTGCTCTCATTTTATATTACTCACGGTCTTTGTTCTTGAATATGATTTTCTCTCTTGCCACCGGAAAGTCTAAGTTCACAGTTGTATGGGTCAAAATCTGTTTATAAGGTCGACGCTACAGGAGGAAATACGGGGTCGACTGAGTCGTGCCCACGATCGTAGAATACGATCCCACAAATTATTTCGTCCACGTCCGAGATCAAGTCAATGATGAGTTTGCACGGCGAAACGCTCGCCAAAAAGTAAAGGGGAAAAATCAGAACCAATGGAGGACCAGTGATGATAGACTATAATTGCGTATTTTAGTCGCTTATTACACTCTAATTTACTGCACTTTAATTGAGTTTGAGCTTTAATCGCTAGTGTTTTGTACTAATTGTGTGTTTTATGCCTTGTAGGAGTGATTCCGAACTATATAGATGTTATGCAATGAATTCAAGTGATTTGGAGCTTTGAAGTCTGAGTAAAAGCCCAAGGAATTAAGCAGGGATCGTGTTCAGGGGTCAAATTTGATTGTTAAAAAACAAACGAAGACTCGAGTAGGCATATTACGCATTGTCTAGTAAAATAGATATAACTCTTTGCTCCGAACTCCATTTGGGCTATATAATATATGGTTGGAAAGCTAACTCAAAGCGCTACAACATTCATATTATGTTTTTTCAAATTTCGAACAGAACAGGGTGAAAAACGCGGTCGAAACTGCGACCGCAAACCTGACGCTGCCTGAGACAGAATGTTGGTAAATGACCGCGCTCGGACCGCGGTTGGCCGCGACCGCGAGCTCCAAACCTGAAAAAAATTGTCCTTTTTCGCGTAGGAGAAGGTATAATTGTTTGGTCACGACCCTACTTGGAATATATACATGGAAAAACGGTATTTTGAAGACTTGGGACATACTTTTGACATAGATTCGACCTAAGGAGGCAGCGACACAATAGGAGCAAGGCGGAGAATTCTTCTACGAGTTTTTCCTTCCTCTTCTTATTTTTCATTGTTGGTTATGACTTTTAGTATTGTATTGTTACATACTATTATGAATAGCTAATTGGTTATCTAGGGTTTTGATAGAACCTTTTGTAGGATAAATTCTTGTTATGTTTTTATATAATTGAGCTGTTGGATTTCTCTACTGTTCAACTACGTGTTTATTGTTGTTGATTGAATGACCATCGATTGGCTTTGCCTATTTATTATGTGTTGCTTGAGAAATGATACATATTTAGGTGGTTGTTGAACAACGTCACTTCTAACGTATATGAGAAATCAATACAGCGGGTTTAAAGGTAGGTTTAGAAATAATAAAGCCCTGACGTGGTCATAATGAGTGGTTAAATAAATCCAACTAGCGTAGTTCGAGAGAATATGTCTAGTAAATTATTGTAGTTGCTCGAGAGAGAATTACAACACCTAAAGTGCTCAAGATCAGTAGAGAATACATAGGCGAAATTGTAGGGAACATAACAGGAAGGATTCCAACATTTGGAGAAATCATAACTCTAGACCTCCTTAGTTCTGTCTCAAATTTCATCCTTGTTAGTTGATAATTTTACTGCTTTATAATAGTTGTTAGTCAATTAGTTAGAAATAAATATTATAATATCAATAATTAGGAAATTGTTTGGACTTGTGTTTCTTAGCAATATTGAACAATTATAGCGAAACTTTAGTTCTCTGTGAGATTCGACTCCAGACTTATAGACTGGATTATATTTGCAGCGACCGCTTATCCTTTTAGGACTAGAGTTGGGCGTGATCAACACGTTGGTTAAAGACCACTGGAAAAATGGGAACGCGGGTAGTATAAATAGGAGGAAAGAGAGCAAAATGAGGGGGACTGAGGCCCAAAAACAGGAGAAAGAGAACATAAGAGTAGAAGAAGGTCTCTAGCAAGACTAAGAGCCTAGATTCTATTCGCTAACGAGAGAGGATCCCGCAACTGACTCAACTGAGGTAGGTCCCGCAATTATCAATAGCATTACTTCCCTTTTTGGCTCTTACAAGAATCGAACACTGCTCCGAAGATGTAAGCTTATCATTTAATATTTGATATCTTTATATAAACTAGAAGGAGAAATAAAGTTGATTTCGTGAGATTATCGTGGTTCACTTTGCTTAGATCTAGAGTTAATTATATCTGGCTAGGATTTATCCGTTATTTATTTTATTAATTGGTTTAGCAAAAATCTTAGCATTTTTTGCGCAAACAATTTGGCGCCGTCTGTGGGGATTTCCTAGCCAAAATTCTAGTTTCCTTTAGATCTAACTGTCCAAAACACCACTTACAGGCTGTCACGGCCCCACCGTCTTGGTGCGAACACCACCATGTAAAAGTAGAAGTTAAACGGTTGAAATAACCAACCCAATCTGAGTCGGATCTCCACATAAAGTCAAGACCATACCCGGCGTCTAAGCAAAACCCGCACCTCACTTGTGACAAGGGACTTGGCTCGTCATATGCGCATTTTAAAATGAAATCACGGTCACTATGCGCTTGGCATGACCGCAATCTCATTCGACGTTTACACCTCACACACCAACCTGTACTTCCACCTCTTGGGGAGAGACGATAGCTTACTATGTGATCCCTAAAAAATTGGGCATATCCCGCCTCGTATTCGCACCCATATGCATTAGATGGTTTATGAACAAAGTGTGACATGTTTCCTTTATTCGCGCATGTCGAACGGGTTCGAACTGGGACTCGACCTCAATATACCAACGAGCAATATGTAAACCCAACACACGAAAAGCCTAGACGCGACTAACGGCGAGGCCTAGCACGACTACCAAGTCTGAAACCACCATTCGAGCACGAGACGAAGCGAGCAACCATATGGCGCATCTCCTCCTTTCGGCGACTTGCCGGACCCAGGTAAACTTCATTTGGGTTTAACTTAGCACGTTCTTTTGTCGGTACGAAACAGGTACACGAGCACTTGCCAACGAAAGAAAAGTTATACCTTGCTCGATTTCACAACGGGTTATAATTTTGACCGCGCTTGAATCAACACCCTTACGGCCATCGGCCCTCGCCAAATGAAAAGAAAGTTTGAACCCGCTCGACTTCACAACGGTTCATAATTTTGACCTCGCTCGAATCAACATCCTACGACCATCGGCCTTCGCCAAATGAAAAGGAAGTTCGACCTTGCTCGATTTCACAACGGGTTATAATTTCGGCCTCTCTCTAATCAACACCCTTACGACCATCGACCCTCGCCAAATGGAAAGAAAGTTCGAACTCACTCGACTTCACAACGGGTCATAATTTCGACCTCGCTTGAATCAACATCCTTACGGCCATTGGCCTTCGCCAAATGAAAAGGATGTTCAACCTCGCTCGACTTCACAACGGGTTATAATTTCAACCTCGCTCGGATCAACACCTTTACAGCCATCGACCGTCGCCACATGAAAAGAAAGTTCGATATCGCTTGACTTTACGACAGGTTATAACTTTGACCCCGCTCGAATTAACACCCTTAGGGCCATCGGTCGTCGTCACATGAAAAGAAAGTTCGACATCGCTCGACTTTATGATGGGTTATAAATTCGACCTCGCTCGAATTAACACCCTTACGGCCATCGGCCATCACCAAGTGAAAACAAAGTTTGAGCTCGCTCAACTTTACAAAGTTACAATCTCGACCTCATTCGAATTGACGCCCTTGCGGCCCTCGGATGTCGCCAAATAGAGAAAATCTGACCTTGTTCGAATATATAACTCAGAAATAGACCTCGCCCAAAACGGCAATTCCAAACTCGACCTTGTTCGAATGTAAAAATCGAAACCGACCTCGTCCAAGATGGCAGATTTGAATTCGGTCTCGCTCGAATTAAGTCTGGTTTTGCCTAAGTCGTCAAGTTAGAAACCGACCTCGCTGGAATTAGCAGGTCCAAAGTGACTTCATTCGAACTCACGCGCCGAGTCCCCACTTGATCCGGGCAAGGTCGGATACCCAACTAAAAGGATCAAGGACTCGTCACGAAGAAACCCAAAATTCAACGCAAAAAGTATGCATACGCAACAAACGAAAGAAAGGAAAAAAAGAAAAATCAGAAAAATACAAAGGCAAAGCAATCGTTTCATTCGAATGTACGCACACAACAGCCGCGCCTTACAAAAGGCCAAAATAGGCCCACCAAAAAGGAAATGAAAAAAGAACACAAAAAGAAGCTAAAACAAAAACTAAGTATGAAAGCTGTAACATTTCATTCGCCGCCATCTCCACTGCTGCTCTCCCCATCATCATTGTCAAGAGCTGCATCCTCAGCATCATCACCCTCACCAACCTCCGATGTCGCGGGGTCATAACTGCAATTGACACGAGCCTCACGTGCCTTTGCCCGAGCATCTTCAAAGGCAGCCTTAGAAACACTCCCTTCTTCCAACAAGCCCTTGTATATATCCCGTTGGGCCTTAGCATGGACCCACAGCCCATGCAAGTGGCGAGGAACAACGACAAAGGCAGATTCGACCTGAGCCAATAAATGCGCCTTCTCAGCCTCGAGGTCCACGACCCGGTCTCCCAAGTTTGAAGCCTCCTGTCAATGTCACTAATGCATTCCTCGAGCCTAGACTCCCTCAGTGTGGTTGTCGCCCTCTCGGATTCCTGCTCAGATCTGAGGATGCGGATAGTGTCTTCTAGCGTCGCGACTCTTGCCAAAGTTGATTCTCGAGCATGCTTGGTTTGCTCTAGCACGCTCGGTTTGCTCTAGCACGACCACTTTCCCTTCAAATTCGGCCAAATTCTTTGCCCATTCGGCACTGAGAGCCTCCACCCTGTTAGCACCCTGTTCAAGTTCAGCTTGCAATGACCACACTCTGGCCTGAAGGTATTCGCACTCCACGACGACCCTCTTGCCCACCTCGAGATCCTCATTCTTGGAGTGAAGCAACTCCTCAAGCTCGCTGCATCTGAGGATAGACCACATCAAATCCTCATACCTTCTCTACAAATACTCCCTGGTAGACTGGGCACCGACACCCGCTCTAAGACGCTCACGCAACTCACGACATCTATTACGATACCGCTGATACTTCTCAACCATTTTCTGAAAAATTTCGACCCCCGTCTCAACCCTACGAGCACTTTCAACTTACAACATATAAGTCTGCGAAAAGGGAATAAAGGATTAGTAGAGGGAAAGGGTCATAAAGCAAATACGGCAAAGGAACTTACCCTTAAGCCCATCGCGGCTACACCACGCGACAGTTGGGAGTCACTGACCGCCCGTAGAGCTCCAATCTCAGCGACAAAACAGAGAAGGTCAAACTGCGGCACCAATTCCACTGTGTCCTGCAGTAGATTAAGGTTCGACGATATCTCAATTATACGGGAAGGCCTCTACGCCATTACCACGGTCCTGGTAGAGCCCTCCTCGAACATCCTCACGTCCTCGGAGTCGATGTCGGACTCAGTCTCATAGCCCTCGACCACGATGCCATTTCCCATCTCTTCAGCCGAAGGAAGAGCACGGTTACGCAGGGATGATGAGGGTCTGCTATGAATGACCACGGCCGCCTCGAGACCCTGGGCCTCCGATACGCTAGCCTCCCGAGCGCCCGCCATAGACCTATCCTCCACCTCCTGGTCGGCCTTGTCCCCGGCCTCCGGATTCATTAAACTGGGGTCACCCCTCAAAGACGTCTCAACTACAATGGTCTCATCCAATATTATACTCCGCCTCTTCGACGGGGCCTCCCCACTGCCGACGAGAGAAGATTCGCCCGACAAGCGAACTACTGGAACCGGAGTCTCTGGTTGGGGAGTAACCTCCGAACGCACAGCTTCGACCGTAAGCGCGGTTCGACTGGCGGTTGGGTTCCTTGTGCCTTCGCCCATGGGAGTTACCGCCATTGGCCGTGCAGAGGCTTCCAGCTGGCGGAATGCTAGCGGGGGAGCCCTTTCCCTTCTTGTCCCTCTCGGACCTTTCAGAATAATGCGCAACTCCACGTAAGTACAAAACATAATGCAAGGCAAAAAGTGCGATCACGGACGAGACTGAACGACTTACTAGTTGTAGGTATGCGCCCAAACCTCTCGTGGAAGCACGTCTTTCACGAATCCCTACGGTGAGATGCAGAACCGAAGCCACCCCTTCGGGGATGTCCCCAACTAGCGGAGGAGGCGACCTCTCAGCTGTAGCAAAAATAACATAAGCAAGCAATCAACAACCACCTAGCGAGATCAATGATATGAATAACTAATTGACGCAGCAAAAAGCGAAGAGTGAAGGAATACTCACGGGCAAAATTCCACATCTCGGGGAATTCGGTGGGGTTGGACACCAGATGTTCTGTGCGAACGAAAAAGACACTCTCCCAAAATCGATGATTGGTCTTATCATCCATTCCAATAACCAGGCTCTTCATACCCCGATGGCGGAGGTGCAACATAGTCCCCCTCTATAAGTGGGAAATGAATAGATGTATCATGTGTCGGAGAGAAACGCCACGTCCAACCAACTCGGCATATTTGGTAAGCATCAGAAAAAGCTTGTATATGTACGGGGTAAGCTGGGCCGGGCACACCTCATAGAAATGGCAGAAGTCTAAAGCCAATGAAGGAAGAGGGAGCGTATATCCAATGACGAAAAGGGGACGCGTATAAGGCACAGTACCCTGGGCGATGTAAGTGAATTATGTCACCTCCCGCCGGGACAAGTTCGATGTGTTCCGGGATCCTCCACTTGATTTTGAAGGAAGCTAATGCCGCAACGTCCATCACCGAGAGCGCCGGTGCTGGCTCATCCTCGGCGACATAGTTAAAGTCATTTCGTGGTTTCCCCGGGCGGGGCACCACCTCATCCACCGTCGGAAAACTCTCGTCTTCTGTCAAATTCATCCCTTCGTCAAGGTAGGGGGCATCATCCTCTGGCATCGGAGCATCAACAGATGGGTTAAGGTTCAAGGAAGAACTAGCCATTGTGAATGGAAGCAGAAGTCAGGAATATGGGGAAATATTCACGACAGTCACAAAGATCGTCTGCACCATTGAGAAGTATAAATGGGCGAAAAGAGCAGGTGACTAAGAAATTTTTTCTTGAAAATGATTTGGATAATGCCATATCAAGACAAAATTCCTCTATTTATAGATGCAGAAACGCCAGTTTGCAAAAATGAAGTGCCGCCTTTTTCAAAAGTAACGGATTGGGAACAAGAAACGATGAGACACTCACCAAACGAATGTGTGTCATAATGAAACCTGATGAATTAATGTCACTTCAACTGACATACGGGTCTGACGATTCATTCGAAACGTCACGCATTCACCTCACTGAGGAACGCGAGCCCACCACTCAAGATTGGCTTCG
Organism: Nicotiana undulata; assembly: GCA_005239495.1. NCBI lineage: Eukaryota > Viridiplantae > Streptophyta > Magnoliopsida > Solanales > Solanaceae > Nicotiana > Nicotiana undulata. Next base: position 78,851 of record ML281830.1, on the reverse strand, counting down.
GTGTTCAAAGCGACAAGGTCCGCTCATCGTGCCCGTCCAAAGATGATCAGATATTCAGATTTCGACATTCAAAACAACTAGGTCCACCCATCGTGCTCGCTCAAAGGCGACCCCAACATGCGGAGGGACTAACTGTATGGATCAAAATTTGTTCATAAGGTCGACGCTAAAGGAGGCAATACGGGGTTGACTGAAGTCGTGCCCACGATCCTAGAATACGGTCCCATAAATTATCTCGTCCACACCCGAGATCAAAACAATGATGAGTTTTCACGGTGAAACGCCCGCCAAGAAGTAAAGGGGGAAAAGCAGAACCAATGGAGGACCCGCTGGTTAAAGACCACTGGACAAATGGGAACACGGGTAGTATAAATAGGAGGAAAGAGAGCAAAATGTGGGGGTTGAGGCCCAAAAAAATAGGGAAAGAGAACAAAGAGTAGAAGAAGGTCTCTAGTAAGACTAAGAGCCTAGATTCTAATTGCTAACGAGAGAGGATCCCGCAGCTGACTCAACTAAGATAGGTCCCGCAATTATCAATAGCATTACTTCCCTTTTTGGCTCTTACAAGTATCGAAAACTGCTCCGAAGATGTAAGCTTATCATTTTATGTTTGATATATTTTTATAAACCAGAAGGAGGAATTTTGTGTGATTATCGTTGTTCAATTTTGCTTAGATATAGAGTTAATTATATCTGGCTAGGATTTATCCTATTTTATTAATTGGTTTAGCAAAAAGCTTAGCATTATTTGCGCAAACAACAACTAGCTCGTATTTTATTTAGCTTCATTTCATATTCTTATTTCTGTTCTTATTTATGTACCATTTTTTTGTCAAATCGATTCACTTGTCTATAAACCACGATATAAATTCAATTGTACCATTTTATGGGTAAACAGTTTGGTACCCACTGTGAGGAATAGACAATTGTGTAATTGCTTTGGTCCATTCGTTTATTACTAACAAGTTTTGATTCTTTCCTTAGTAAAAGAAAAATCAGATATGGCAACTCATGATGTAAACAATGTCTACAATGTTGGAGCACATAATGGACGAGAAGATAAGTTCCAATGTGATGATTTAACAAGAAAAACTCGTAACGAAGAACATGAGTCAACCCCAGTACGCGAAGGCTAGTATCCTCGACAGGTGACGGGCCCAACTCCTAATGACGTGGAGGATGAGCACGCTGTTGAAATGGTCAAAATCTTGAGAGAACAACAAAAGGCAATTATGGATCACCTCTCAAGGAGAGATCGTGTGATGACAGAATTGAAGCAGGCATTATCAGGTGCTTCCAATAATGCTAAAGGAAGGGCTCCGGTTCCTCCCAGCGTACCCGCAAATCAAATGACTCAAAGAACTGATAACAATACTCCAAAGGATGATAGGTCTTTTTGGACGAGGCCGAAGGGGCCGATGGTGGATCTGGGAACAACAACTTAAATGACCCTTTCAAATCGAGCTCTGAGAGAAATGAATGAACGAATGGATCAGAATGCAAAGGAGTTTCATGCTCGAATAGGTCAGATCCCGGGTGCAACGCCAGTGCAAAATGGTCCGGATTCAAAGAGGTATACACAGTTGCCCTTTAAACCAAGTGCGGCATTGGAGTTGATCCCAAAGATAATATGTCAGATATACCAAAATATGATGGGACTTCGGATCCATAGAAACTCATCACGGCCTATGCTACAACAGTAAAGGAAAACGACTTGGACCAATAAGAGTCAAATCGATTTTGTTGAAGAAGTTTGGAGAAATCCTTATGAATGGTGATTTCAGGCCCCTGTCGGCCTCTTACCTCTTCTGGTTGTTCGATTTTGTTATTATATGAAGAAATCTCGAAGAGATCCAAATCAAATTTGATCAAAACCTTTTCATGCTACATATGGTCATCTCCGTTTGTGAGTACTATCATCTTCGTGTTTATGGCTCGAATCTCTGGTTCCAAACCAGATTTCCTTTCATCTCTGTCATTTTTCAAAAACCTTAATCTCTTTCTACGTGGGTTTGTTCATATCCTTGTAGATCTGAGATGATTTTAAGTATTATTTGGTATTTTTCTTTGAAAACCTTTTGTTTTTCCTTATTATTAATCGATTTCAATATTTTCTAAAACTAGGAATTCATCTTAAGTTCTCTGCAAAAGGTTCTAAAGTATTTAAGTGTTTGAATTTGATTATCTTTACTAGTTTGACTGATTTTTTATGTCTATGCTTTAAACCCTAGGTTTTCTACTTATTCCACTGATTATTTCAATAATTTGCCCGTTATTTTTTATCTCTGTCAATTAGAAGAGATAGACTGATTCTATTAGGATTCAAATTATATTTTTCTTCCGAGATTGATACTTCTCTGTGATTCTCTACCTATTTTCCTTATTTTGTGACGCCTAATGGTACTACTTGCCTTAATTAGATTATTATTCTGATTTATGGGATTTAATTGACCTCTACACTGTCTGGGATTGATTTGTTTACCTTATTTGAATCCTAATCTGAGTTGTTAATTGATTCTCCCCAATTTAGGGGGTATTTCCCAGATTCTTTTGAATTATTTGACCAAGTTTAGCCCCCAATTAACCGACCGATTGTATTTGCTTGCCTTATTTGTGAACTCTAATTTCCTTGCCTTAATTGTTTTACTTTGCTAAGTGCTACATATACCCAATTCTGATTCACTTTCAAGAACACGAACACACTCAGAAAGTGATACCCACCCACAAAATCTTGCTCTTATTCATACACACTTTCCATTACCACTCTTTCTGTTACTTGTGTTTGTTGTACTATCTAGCCGGCTGAAAGCCAAAGCTAGACTCTTGGATCTTGTTTGCTTCACTTTCCTGTTGTTATCTCTTAGCTGGTATGTCTTCACTTCTGCTATCATTCAATATGCTATGAAGTTAAACTTGTGTGCTTCATGTTTATTGATCTTAATCAGTATAACTACTTCTGTGTAGCTAGACCTATATCTTTCCTGTTTATTGCTCTTAATCAGCATGACTACTTCTGTTATCATATGTAGTTAACCTATGTTCTTCCTATTTATTGCTTTTAAACAACATATCCATCTCTATTATCATGTCCTATCTGCTGTAGATATCAACATGTCTCTGCCTGCCCTATGTTTCTGTTAACTAGCATGCCTTAACTCGTATGAATTTGTCCTATCCAATATGTTAGTATGGTTAATACACTTCTAGCATGTTCCTATGTGATCCAGGATACTTGTTCACCCGTATCTCAACTAGCATGTCTCAATCCCCTGTCCTGTTTCATGTGCTCACCTTAACAGATTCATGACTAATTCATGGTTTCTATGCTCTCAACATTTCTACCTTTTCTGTATTACTGTCTGATCATTTACTTGATCCCATCATGTTTAATATGTGCCCATATGCTCACTCGATATTAGTTAATCAACTAAGACAACTTAAGCAATGTGAAACCCTTTTTGGTTTGATTGTGACTCTGTTATGTATGTTATTTGACTACTGGAGTTCATGTCTGAACTACATCTTCTAAGTGTGGTTCTGCTTGTGGTTCTTGTAATCTGGTAATCTGTTTTATTTCATTTCTGAAATCCAAACTATTTTTCCTAAAACTATCTCCTACTTTCATATACTATTTTCAATTCCTACTCTTAGAATATCTAGGGTCCTGCCCCTCCAGTGTGAGCACTTCCTAGGAGTCCATGAGACTCCTCGGAACTCTGACACACTGGGGCTGGCTTTTCCAAACTTGTTTACAAAAAACTATTTATTTGAAAAGGTTCTGGTGTGAGCATTGCCCGAGGTCCTTGAGGCCCTTGGGATCTTTGACACACCAGAAGCCCATTTGGTGTATTATGGACTGCCTGTTGAACATCCGACTTGATTGAAGTCTTGGCTTCTAGGTTTACCTTTGGGCCTATCAAGGCTCCCTATAGTATAGTAATTTTCATTATGTAATTCATTTGTATTGTCTTGTAATAATAATCTTTGTAAAACAGATATAGGGTTATTAGTAAAACTGGAGAGGGATTTTATATATCTTTATTCGGGTAGAAAGCATGCTTAATGCTTATAGGCTGTTACGCTGATTCCTTATGTGCATCAGAAACCATGCCTATAGGACTTGTCTCATTCTTTGAAATCCTGAATTTTCACATTTGCATCCTAGGAATCCTGTTTCTAGGTCATTTACCAATCCTACATTAATAATCATGTTTTCAAAACCTCTATGTGTGCATTAGAAATCATGTTTCTAGGATCTTTTGTTGCACTCGCTTGGAAATTAATTGACACCTTTATTCGCTTAGATATCATGCCTATAGGAAAAACATATAAAAATCAGTTTCATCACTTAGTCGTCATGCCTATAAGGAATAAGTATAAAAATAGTTTCAACACTTAGGTATCTTTCTTATAGAGATAAATACGTAAAATCAGTTTTTATGTCATGAAATAACACTTGTGATCATTTTCAGCACCTAGAAAGCATGCCTATAGGGTCTAAAGGACAAAAATCAATCTGTTTAAAAATCAATCATTGGTTTATAAAACTACGGTCTGATTAACGTTTAGATACTATGTCTATAAGATTCTGCCCGATTATCACCTTAGCAAGCCTATAGGATAATTAAAGTTCCGAAGTTTTAAAACTGCGTTTGTTTGAATGTTTATAAACGTGCCCAGATTCAGTAAGTGATAAAAGACCAGTAGGCAAACTGTTAGGTGCTCACTGCCTCGCCTTAATAAAACTGCTGCATATTCTGTTTTGTGCTCATCTAGATATCCTGCTATAAGACATTTAAATCGTTTAAAACTGCTTTGTGTGAATAGGCGCACAATTGTTTATTTATTTGTGGAGGTAAATGTGAGCCCTTAACTGCTCTTTATGTGATAGTCCAATTTGCTTTTGTTTGACGCCTAGTTTTTCTCCTTTTAAGCACCATAAGTGAGTCTAGAACCACCTTAAATAGAGGTCCTAAGCACCTCCAAGGCCATAGGTACGGGACGGGTAATGCACGCATAGGGTACTATTCGATGCTATTAGAACGCTTAGATAATAATTAAGGGGAGGGTGATTGGGTAGTAAAGGATATGATGACCTGTGCGTTAATGCTACGCGTAACACGTTACCGAGGATTGCATAGAAGTGATCCTATAGGCTAATAAACCTAGGACCCTTTTTATTCCTATTTTAAATAATCTCAATTTGTTTAAATTGATTTATGACTAATTCGCTCAAATTGAGTTTGGCCGGGACCCACCGTTGTGGACCTCGAGGGGTGTCTAACACCTTCCCCTCAAGGTAATTTCGAGCCCTTACCCAATATCTGATAAAGTAAAGCGGTTTATGAGTTATTTGCTTTAGGTGCCCCAATGCACCTTAAATCCGTTAGGTGACGACTCTTCGAATTCCATACCCCTTCCCAAAAGGAAATGAGTTGTCCCAAAAAATGTCGAAACCCGGACTCCGCGAGGAAAAAGGGGGCGCGACAACACGGCGACTCTGCTGGAGATAATTAATCTCTTACCATGACAAACTTGTTTCTGTGAATTAGTCTGAAGCATGCTTTATCCTGTTAATACATGCACCCCTTCCCTTTCCCTTTTTTGTGAACTTAATTGTCTATTTTCAAGAATTTATGATTTCCTTTACTACGAAACTGACTTGTCTCCTTGTTTTCTTTCTTAAACGTCTTTCAATTATTAAATACCGCATTTATTATTCTCTAACGTGAAAATACGTGATAACATGCTATTTACTGTTGCATAAATCATGCTTAACACCATATTCCACTTGTGCGTAATCAATCATATAGCAACGCTTGATGAGTGTTTGCGCTCTTCCTATATATAACCCTTTAAATTCGAAAAGGCTTATTTGCGGTAAAATTAGTCGACCACCGGTGCAATCGACGGTTCCGTGCCTTTCCCCCTCAAGTTGTCCGCTCGAGGGTACCAGTCTAGACCCCCATAGTAGCCTTACTCTGATTAATTGTACATGCATCATGGTCAAACCTAGCCGGGTTAATATGTTGTCCACATTATAACCTTTTAAGACAAACCTTGTCCAAAGATCCATCGGGGTTTCCCTAATCCCAACGGACGCCACCACGTTTTGTGCATAAATTTTGGAGAACTAAATGCCAATGTGCTAATCATGGATGTATAAATAGTCGAATCGGGAGAGGGGAAAAAGGCCTAACTTTATTTGTTTTGCAGAAAATGAGGCACGAGGTCCCCAGGTTCAGCATGGTCCGTAATATACCACCACTGCTACTGGATTGGTGGGAAGCCCTTTCCTCAAGTGACAAGAAACATGTGAAGAAGGTTCTGGGAAATTTGCCTTCTCTGTTAGACATCCAACCAAACAATATGCTGATTGAAGCTGCAACCATGTTCTGGGATAGTGAAAGGTCTGTGTTTCGCTTTGGGAACATAGAAATGACCCCTCTCCTAGAAGAAATAAGAGGGTTCGTTGGGCTACCTTGGGACATCCCTGGTTTATTAGTACCAGAAAGTCGCACTGGTAGGGGATTCCTAAAGATGATGGGTCTGAAAAAGAACGCTGATTTGGAGTGCTTAAAGAAATCTTATGTACCCTTTGACTACTTGTATGAACAATACGGTCATAGCAAGTCCTACCGTATTTTTCCATGATGATTTCTCTATCACTTCCTTGGGTCATATTCAGCGAAGAGTTTTTGTGTTCGTTGTTTGTTTCCTGGGTATGATAGTGTTCCCAATGAAAGGGGACAGAATCCACACCAGATTGGCTATGGTAGTTAAAACTTTAATGGAAGGAATCGAGGGACAAACATACACCATAGTCCCTATGATAATAGCTGACATCTACCGGGCGTTGGACCGCTGCCAGAGGGTTTCAAACATTTCGAAGGTTGCAATTTGTTGCTGCAGCTTTGGTTATTGGAGCATCTTCAAAAGGGTCAATGTCGTCAAGAGTTTCCACGAAGGGCGGAATTATCATATAGCCTTCCATCACCCTAAGAGCATGACTTATATCTCGGACAGGTTTGTTCAACCAGAAAGTGCTAAGGAATGGGTGGAGTTCTTCGACAATTTGACTGAGGATCAGATCCAATGGATGTTTGAATAGTTCCCTACTGACGAGTTCATAATCAGGTCTAGGGACGCTCCTCACTTGGTATTGATCGGGTTAAGGGGAATATACCCTTATATTCCTATCAGGGTTATGAGAAAATCAGGCAGGAAGCAGGTCATACCGCGGGTTGCGAAGATGAGTCATTTTCGGGCGGATTTTCAGGATGACGACATCCCTTATAAGTGTCAAGCTCAGCATATATGGCACTCGAAGATTTTTGTGGAGAAGGACACTATCGAGCCAGACAGGTATCATGCGGGACATGCACCCTTCTACCCGGCATGGTTGGAGGACAACCTAGCTGGGATAGTTGAGCCAGGAATCGTTCGGGGAAACAGGGTCATAGACGAAGATGCTGAGACCCAAGTAAAATACAACAAATTGCGTAAGAGGATTCATGACTCCGAGGTCGAACATCAGGAGATACCCGAGACAAACATGAGATTGATCAATAAATGGAGGGAAATGGCTATCACCTCCAATGAAAGGGTAGAATATCTGGAGCAGGGTTTGATGGAATTGGAAGAAAAGACAAGAAAGAGGGTTGCCGACTGCCAGAATGCTGAAGGAAGCGAGGGAGGACATCTAGCAAGAGTTTACCTTCTATTGGGCCTGCGCGAACTGGGGAACCTGATTGATGGAGTTAGGAAGATCAAGCCTGGGGAAGGTCCTTCTCAGATCAAGTAGATTAGATTTATTTGCTTTTCCACATGCAATAAGGCCAAGTGCCAGTAGTGACTTATCTTTTATTATCTTAGTGTCGTGTTGGATTCATCTATTTTTATATTAATGAAATGAGGCAATTATTCGCACTTAAGTTCTCCAAATCAACTTGCCGCTAGGCCTACCTCGGGCACAACGAGGCTCCCAAATTAGGACACAAATTTACATTTCTGCAATATGTGTTTAAATACCGTAAATACTCTTTTCAGAATTCTTACTAACTTGGCTACCTTTTTGTTTTTCTTTTTTTTGATTATTCCCATTCCCAAAGGTTGGTTCGCGCATACTGGCATCATCAGCTTATCATACTAGATCTAGGGTTCCTCCGCCTTCTCCTCTTCCTAGTCCACCAAAAGGCAAAGGAAAAGCAAAAATGGATGATTTGAACGGCACCAGAAAAGACGACAATGCACATGTTGAAAATGTGGAAGCTTCCGATGGTCGGGGTACTCAGGCCCCAAATGATGCGGTTTCACGGCTTGAGCAAAAATACTAGAACTTCAGGGTGAGCTCGAGCAGGTCCGAAGCTTAGCAAACCTCCCCCTCACACTCAACATCCCAAACGTCAACCACTCAAACACCTAGAACCCCATACCACCTCAAAACACACCTAACAAACGCCCAAAGAATCCTCCCGCACCTCACCATTATACGACCCCCACCGTAGAATCAAACTATCCCTCCACAATATCAGCAAAACATCTACCATACTCCCCAAAATACCCCAAAAATTATTCCCGAACCCCAAAACTCCACCAATGATCATCATTATACCCAAACTCCCGGTCACCAAAACAACCCTATATACGTGGAAACCCTACCTCACTCCACTCAATCCATATCCTATACACCAGATTCCGCTGAGAAGGACCTGCTCATTAAGAACATGGCTGAGGAGCTCAAGAAGTTGACAAGTCGGGTTCAGGGCGTCGAAGGAGGTAAAAGGATAGAAGGTCTGAACTGTGAAGACCTATGCATACAACAAGATGTGGAACTTCCGGAGGGCTACAAACCTCCTAAGTTCGAAATGTTTTATGGAACATGCGATCCTAAGGTTTATTTAGAGAACTTATTGTGAAAAGATTGTGGGGTTCAGAAAAGATGAAAGGATCCGAATAAAGCTCTTCATGAGGAGTCTTACCAGAGATGCCCTGTCCTGGTACATAAGCTAGAATCTTAAGAAGTGAGCCAATTGGGTGAGAATGCGCCGGATGTCTTCTATATCCAGAACTTAAAGAAGAAGTCAATTGAGACCTTCCACGAATATGCTACTTGGTGGAGGTCAGAAGCAGCCAAGGTCAGACCAGCATTGGATGAGGAACAGATGAACATGTTCTTTGTCAGGGCACAAGATCCACGGTACTATGAAAGATTGGTGGTTATTGAGAACCATAAATTCTCCGATATCATCAAACTCGGAGAAAGGATTAAAGAGGGTATTAAAAGCGGTATGGTGACAAATTTCAAGGCGCTGCAGGCCACGAACAAAGCGCTGCAATCAGGTGGTATATCAAAGAAAAAGGATGTGGGAACAGTAATGGTTGCCCAAAGACCCAAAATTCCATTTGTATATCAGACCTCTCCACTCGCATACCAAACACCTCCACCCACATACCAACCATCACCTCCCAGATATTCCCAACCAGTCGTTGCTTACCATACATATAATTCCCAACCATCTTACTTTCAGTCACCTCTAACTCGTCCAAACTACCCGAGACCACGACCTAACTTCGACCGCAAACCACCCAAACAATACACCGCCATTGCTGAACCTATTGACCAATTGTATTAAAGGTTGAAGGTTGTTGGTTACGTCACCCCTATTCCTGCTGTAGCCATGGAGAACTCATCCCAATGGGTCAATCCGAATAAAACATGTGCATATCATTCCGGTATTAAAGGGCACACCATTGACGAGTGCCGAACATTGAAGGATAAGATCCAGACCTTGATTGATAATAAGGTCATCCAGGCAAATGAAGCTACACCCAACGTCCTCAACAACCCTCTTCCAGATCATAGGGGCTAAGGGATCAATGTGATAGAAACGGATGAAAAATGGGATCTTGAGGGATCAATTAGACTTATCAAAGAGGGTGACGTTCCTAAGAAACCCACAGTCACGCTCAATCCTATTGTGGTGCAAATATAGCCTCCAGTTGAGGTTGAGGTAACCACATCGGTTCCATTTGAGGTTGAGGTAGCACCGCTTGCAGCTGCACCTATTCCATTTGAGGTGGAGGTAGCCACACCTTTCACAGTGATAGTGTCAACCACACCGCCTTTCAGCACCAAGGTTGTACCCTAGGATTATGTGGCCGAAGCTAGAAGTAAAATAAAGGCAAAAATGGAAGAATCCGGCGCTGCACAAGGGATGACCAGAATGGGAAGGGTGTATACGCCAGAACATTTGGGAGAATCTAGTAAGCAAGCCTCCAACAAACCGCCCATTATTAAGACCGGTCCGGATGACCTCTGGAGGAAAGTACAGGCAAGGGAGTACTCTGTCGTTGATCATTTGAACAAGACTCCCGCCCAGATATCTATCCGTTCGCTGCTACAAAATTCTGAGGCACACAGGAACACTCTATTGAAGGTGTTGAGTGAAGCATATGTGCCCAACAACATCACTGGTGGAGAAATGGCCAATATGGTAGGGAAGGTGCTGTAAAGACACAAAATCACCTTTCACGAGGACAAGCTGCCACCTGGAGGTTTGAATCACAACAAGGCACTGCACATCACAGTGCAATGTGAAGATAAGTTTATTTCCAGAGTTCTGATTGACGGGGGATCCAATCTCAATATTTGTCTATTAACGACACTGAAGAGGTTGGGCAAAGGCCTGCATGAGATACAAGAGGGAACTATGAACGTAAAAGCATTCGATGGGTCGCAAAGGTCTACCATTGGAAAAACTAATATCTGTCTGCAAATGGGGCCTACATGGTTTGATGTCGAGTTTCATGTACTGGATATATTTGCGTCCTATAATCTATTGTTGGGACGACCATGGATACATGCTGCTATAGCATCAACCTTACATCATGCTGTGAAGTTCGAATGGAATCACTGGGAAGTAATTATCCATGGAGATGGGAGCAACCCCATTTACACTAGTCAGACCATCACGGTTGTTGAAAATAGAAGAAGGTTAGGTAGAGAAACCTATCACGTATTGAACGGGTTAACACGATTGAGAAGGATAATTGGTGGAGTAGCAATATATCAAGCATGCTATCATGGAAAGGATACGATCCCGACAAGGGGCTTGGTAAAAATCTCCAGGGCATCTCCAAGATGATACAGCCAAAGCGACATGGTACCAATTTTGGGCTAGGATATCAATACACCTGGCAGGAATTTCGAAACTGGTCACCACCGTGGCGTGGTTCGTACTATCCACTTGAGCAGCATGTGCCACACCTGAGTCAGACCTTCCATCAGGCCGACATTATATAAGGATCAGAGGAGGAAGAAGCGTTGGCAACATTAAGGAACCTATTCTTGGAGGATGATGACATGGACTGTTGCGTAATTGTTGAAGGGTAGGAGGAGGAGGAAGGCCCTACTATCCGAGCTATGGAGAGAGGAAAATTCCTCAAGAATTGGACTGTCATACCATTGAGGGCCCGACGAGTCCCGAGGTAGCAAGGCTGAACAACATTGTTTATTTTTGCTTTCTAGAAAAAGGATTTTCCTGTTTCGCATTTTCGTTTTAAATAATATTTTCGATGTTTCAAAATGTTGTTTAAATTATTGAAAATCACATTTGTTTGACGCTTTCAATGAATTGATGTTTATTATTACCACTTTTCTCTCGTATCTTTATCCATACAACATTACTATTTCCTATCTCGATAAACCGGCAACTGTGACATGTAATGAGGTAACGCAACAAAAGGATAGTGATTCAGATGAAAAGGATACCATACCCGAGGAAATCATCAGAGAAGTAAAGGATTTTGAGAACAAGACTAAGTCCAACCTGGACGAAACTGAGATAATTAACTTGGGAGATTCTGAAACCGTCAAGGAGACCCGCATCAGCATTCACTTGTCGCCATCAGAGAAAGAGGAGTACACTCAGTTCTTGAAAGAGTATGAGGACATCTTTGCATGGTCATACGACGATATGACCAGATTAAGTACATTCATTGTGGCCCACAAACCCAATGTGTCCACCAGTGAAGCAGAAACTCAGGAAATTCCAGCCTGATATGAGCCTGGAAATCAAAGAGGAAGTTACTAAGTAGATCAAAGCCAAGGTCCTCAGGGTAGTTGAATATCCAACTTGGTTGGCCAACATTGTGCCAGTTCCGAATAAGGATGGGAAATTTAGCGTTTGTGTCGATTATCGGGATCTCAACAGAGCCAGTTCAAATGATGATTTCCCGCTTCCAAACATACACATCTTAATCGACAATTGTGCTAAGCATGAACTCCAGTCCTTTGTAGATTGTTTCGCCGGTTACCATCAGATCTGGATAGACGAGGAGGACGCAGAGAAAACATCTTTCATTACACCATGGGAGTGTGCTGTTACAAGATGATGCCGTTCGACCTAAAGAATGCTGGGGCCACCTACATGAGGGCCATGACTACTATTTTTCATGACATGATACATAAGGAGATAGAAGTGTACGTTGATGATGTTATCATTAAATCCAAGAAGGCCACGAAACATATAGCGTATTTGAGGAAATTCTTCGACAGACTGTGGAAGTACAACCTGAAATTAAACCCCGCAAAGTGTGCATTCGGGGTTCCTACCAGGAAGTTATTGGGACTCATTGTCGGCCTCCGGGGAATAGAATTGGATCCATAAAAGGTCAAATCCATCCAAGAGCTACCACCACCTAAGAGTAAGAAGGATGTAATGAGTTTCCTGGGACGCCTTAACTACATCAACCGTTTTATAGCAATGTCCACAGTTATATGTGAGCCAATTTTCAAGATGTCGAAGAAGAACGCTGCGACTAGTTGGGCCAAAGATTGTCAAAAGGCTTTTGACAAAATCAAATAGTACTTATCAACACCACCAGTCTTGGTCCCTCTAGAGCCAGGTAGACCACTGTTACTCTACCTTGCAGTGCTATATGGAGCTTTCGATTGCATTCTGGGACATCACGACGAGACAGGGAGAAAAGAACAGGCCATCTACTACGTGAGTAAGAAGTTTACTCCTTATGAAGCACGGTACTCTCTGCTGGAATGTACCTGTTGCGCTTTGACCTGGATAGCTCATAAGCTGAGGCATTACTTCTATGCTTATACAACATATCTCATATCAAGAATGGATCCCTTGAAGTATATCTTTCAGAAGCTCATGCCAACTGGAAAGCTAGCTAAGTGGAAAATCTTGTTGAGTGAATTCGACATTGTCAATGTGACTCAAAAAGCAGTCAAGGGTCAGGCACTAGCAGATCGCCTTGATGAAAACCCTGTGAGAGGAGAATACAAACCCTTAAAGACGTATTTTCCCGATTAAGAGGTATCATTAGTAGGAGAAGACATTGCTGAATCCTTCGATGGTTGGAAAGTGTTCTTTGACGGAGCGGAAAACTTCAAAAGAGTCGGCATTTGAGCCGTCTTGATATCAGAGATTGGCCAACATTATCCAGTATATGCGAAACTCAGATTCCCCTGCACCAACAACATGGCGTAATACGAAGCTTGCATATTAAGACTCAACATGGCTATTGACATGAACATTCAGGAACTGCTAGTAATCGGTGATTCAGATTTGCTTGTGCACTAGGTATAAGGAGAATAGGCTACCAATAATTCCAAGATATTTCCATATTTGAATCATGTGCAGGAATTGAAGAAAAGATTCACAAAGATAGAGTTTCGGCATGTTCCCAGGATTCTGAATGAGTTTGCCGATGCACTGGCCACTTTGTCATCAATGATACAACATCCAGACAAGAACTTCATCGATCCTATACCAGTAAGGATCCATAATCAGCCGGCATATTGTCTACATGTTGAAGAAGAAATAGACGGGTAGCCTTGGTTCCACGATGTCAAAGAATATTTGGTAAAAAGAGAGTACCCGAAGCATGCAAACCATACTCAGAAACGCACGCTTCGAAGATTGTCCAATCATTTCTTCCACAATGGAGGAACCCTATATAGAAGAAATCCTGATCTGGGACTGTTGAGGTGTGTCGACACAAAATAAGCTTCTAAGTTGCTTGAGGAGATACATGTCGAGACCTGCGGCACGCATATGAATGGCTTTGTCTTGGCCAAGAAGATACTTAGGGCCGACTATTTCTAAATGACCATGGAGACAAATTGCATCTGGTATGTTCAGAGGTGCTACCAATGTCAAGTACATGCAGATATGATAAGAGTGCCACCAAACGAGCTTAATGAAACAAGCTCACCTTGGCCCTTTACCGCCTGGGGTATGGATGTCATTGGTCCAATCGAGCCTACTACCTCAAACGGGCATCAGTTTATTTTAGTGTCTATCGATTACTTCACCAAATGGATTGAAGCCGCGTCTTACAAAGTTGTGACTAAGAAGGTCGTTGCGGATTTTGTTCGCGACCAGATTGTTTGTCGGTTTGGGGTTCCAGAATCCATCATCACTAACAACGCCGCCAATCTCAACAGTGATCTGATGAAAGCCATGTGTAAGAATTTCAAAATCAAGCACAAGAATTCCACAGAGTCAACAGGAAATTCTCTCCCAACTGGCAAGGTCCTTACATGGTTCACAGAGTACTAACAAGAGGAGCCCTCATACTCGCAGAAATGGACGAAGAAATTTGGCCAAAGCCGATCAATTCAGATGCAGTCAAGCGATACTATGTGTAAACTATCTATGTTTTCCTCACATGATGTAAATTGAACTACGCTCGACCTGATTCACGTTTAAGAGGGGATACGTAGGCAGCCCTGTGGGTTCGGTCAAAATTCAATAAAATTTCTATTTTCCCCACGATCAGAACTGGGGCAAAATTTTGAGGAGGACCCTAAAAATTCTGAAGCAAGTTCAGCCGATCGCAGCGTATGGAACAGTCGGAAGTGTTGTCCATTTAACTGGGGCAGAATTTTGAGGAGGACCCTCGAAATTCCACAGTAGAAGCAGTCGCAATGTCTCTGATCGTGTCACAATCACTGGTTCATCTAACTAATTTCTAAAACTATATTTTACTATGTCTTTGAAAATTATGCATGACTGCTTTTCAAATAAACTCTGTTTAGCAAATGCTGCCCCGATAATTTGAACAGGATCTTCAGAAAGAGCGAAGCAAATCAAGCAAGACGACGGAGGCATGAACCGACCTCCCACTACAGTACTCACAATTTTTCTTTGAATGCAGGAACGAGGAATATGCACACCTCGGAACCACAACCTTCATGACAATAAAGATATCGAACCCACTTCCAGCTAAGAAATACTCTACTATCATCTATTATTTGTTCTTTGCATGAGACTAAGCTCTGTCTCAATCTTGCATGAGGCTAAGCGCTGCCTCCCTATCTGCATAAGCCCAAGCTCTGCCTTCTCTCTGCATGAGACTAAGCCATGTCCCGAACCTTGTATGAGACTAAGATCTGTCTCAATCTTCCATGAGGCTAAGCCCTGCCTCCCTATCTGCATAAGGCTAAGCTCTGCCTTCTCTCTGCATGGGACTAAGCCCTGTCCCAAACCTTGCATGAGACTAAGCTCTGTCTCAATCTTGCATGAGGCTAAGCCCTGCCTCCCTATCTGCATAAGGCCAATCATTGCCTTCACTCTGCATGGGACTAAGCCCTGTCCTGAATCTTGCATGAGGCTAAGCCCTGCCTCCCTATCTGCATAAGGCCAAGTTATGCCTTCTCTCTGCATGGGACTAAGCCCTGTCCCGAACCTTGCATCAGACTAAGCTTTGTCTCAATCTTGCATGAGGCTAAGCACTGCCTCTCTATTTGCATAAGGCCAAGCATTGCCTTCACTTTGCATGAGACTAAGCCATGTCCCAAATTTCGCATAAGGCTAAGCACTGCTTTTAATTTGTATAGAGACTAATCCCTGTCCCGAATCTTGTACGAGACTAAGCACTGTCTCTCTGGCATTATCTATTTTCTTGTCTCGGGCTAAGCTCTGCCCTCAACTTCATACAAGACTAAGACATGTCTTGTTGCTTCTAGCATCATGTTTTTGCACCTCATTGGAAGAAATATCGCCAACTGGTCCGAAGGCGTCATAGTCTAAAGGCATCATCCTCATAGCCGGAAGACACCATGCCATGGCTTGATGATCTCTCAAACTTGCATATCATTATTCAAAGGTGTCATGGCTCGGAGGCACCATTTTCATGGGATTGAACTCCTTTGACCAGAAGCAACCGAGGAAATTTGAACCAATAGAAGGGTATATTTGAACCAATAGTATAATGACAAAAATATATTTGGATCTAAAGTATAACGAATAATATATTTAAATATTTTTTCATAATACAAGGATATATTTGGACCTCTATCGTTCTATCATTGCATGAAAACAACTAAAGAAAAAAGGCGACACGCCAGCATCACCATATAAAAGTAACTAAAAGAAAGTTTTAATTTGGACTAGATTGTCTTGTGAAATTCAAAGTTTGAAAAATATTAATTTATTTTTATGACAATTAATTACCGAATCAAGTTTTCATTTTATGATTTTAACCTATTATTTTTATATTTTACGAATTCTGTTAAAACATATCAATATTTAAGTGGATGAGTTTCATTTTTAAAGTAATAACAAAAACACGACTCGACCAGGTGTACAGGCGTTGCTGTGCATCATGAGTGGGTCCAACATCTTCTGTTTTGTCCACAAGTAGGTCCGTCGTTTCAGAATTTCGAACGTTATACTAAAACTGAGACTTTTGAACTTTCCACTCTCTCGTAATTCGAACGTTAAATAAAACGGCTATAAAAACAGACTTTTCACCCCATTTTTTTTCATCTTCAATTCCTCATACTTTCACTCCTAAACACTATTTTCTGCTTCTTAATTTCTCTGTTTATTATATCAATATATAAATCAGGGGAAAATGGCAACAGTAAGAATCTTGAAACTTACTCTGTTCACCATTTTCACTCTGATTTATTTAGCAGCTACTAAAATCACAGCTCAAGAAGGCGATTTTGCTCCGGTCCCGGCTCCGGGAATGGACGCCGGAGCTGGGTTTCAGCTCACTTTGTCAAGTGCCTTGATTTGCTCTTCTCTCTTCTTATCTTTTACTGGGTTCCTATTGCATTAATTTTATTTTATGTTTTTTATTTAAATGGTGGGTTTTTATATTACTCCAGTTAATGTCTTAAGGTATCTCTTTCCATGGGTATGGATTATCTTTATCCAATTAAGATGAGTGAATTTTATTTTGCTTTTTTTTTTTTTTTTTCATTGCTCTGTTTCCCAATAATTGTTTTCTATGTGGATTGCAGCGTGGAAAGAAAATTCGGAGTATTTTTAATGACGTTTTACCTATTGTAGATTTAATGTCAATATTTCGTATAATTGAGCGCTGAATTTATTTATTTTAAAAAAAAATTAAAACAAGGAAACCTTTGACGTCGAGTTGAGATTAAGTAGGCGTTTGGACATAAGAATTGTAAAATTTCAAAAAAAGTGTAAATAAAATTTCAAGTAAAAATAGTATTTAAAAATTAGAGTTGTGTTTGGACTTGCCGTGGAATCGCCACTTTCATTTTCCGTATATGAAACATAACAAATAAAAGAAGTAATTTTTGGGTTGTTTTTAAATTCTTGTGAGTGATCTAAGCGAAATTTTGAAAAACAATTTTTTGAAATTTCTAAAATTCATTTTCAAGTAAATATTGAAATTTTTATGATCAAATATAGATTTCGAAAAAAGTAAAAAATTTCCCAAAAAAAAGTGAAAAAAAAATTTCATTACCAAACACCGATTTTGAAGAAATTTTTTTTTGTTGAAAAAACGAATTTTTTTTATGGCCAAACATGCTCTAAATTATTTTGAAATAAAAAAATTCTTTTGAGCACTATTATATTTTTGATCGAATTAATTATCTTGATGTCAATATTAACCAAGCAAATAACTAAAACAAATTACGAGTGGTGAAAAAACTCAGAACTCATGAGCGGTAATTTTAACTCCTGACTCGGGTTCTCGAATTGAATCGTGGCGCATTGAACAAGCCGCTTCAAATCAAGAGTCAAGCTGCAACCTATAGAGGGTTTATTGAAAATAATATCGTTATATTCATACGGTAGGCGTAAGATCTGCAAGATAATATATATAAAAAATAATTATTGATTTAATTCCGTAATATTATTTTTTAACAAAGAGTATTTAACTAATCGCCCTCTATCGTTGTTGTCGTTATTCGGAGGATATTGAAGTATTTTACGGAACTTTAAGTAGATAAGCATTCTTTTAAAACATTCTGTGTGACAAAATTTAATCGCTAAAACTACCTGCACCGAAGATAACGTAAGATATTCTTTTAAACAAAGTTTTACAGTACCAAATAGAGCACGTATCAACACAAGAAAGCAGTAAAAATAAAAAATAAAAAAATACTTTACCTACATCTACTACTTGCTAGTAAAACTTATATACCCAAAAAAGCTCACTCTAAATTCTATACTAGCAAACTTTCCTCTCCATCTACCATTTTTTCCACTTTGTTCATCAACAAACAAACAGACCCAAACAGACCTGCATCTACCAACGATGAATAATAATATACGGAGCAGTACTACACTAACTCCCCGGACTTCAGTTTCTCCGGCGTTGATGTCGGTGACGGGGACTGCCGGAGACCCATTAAAGTCGATGTCATATTTCAATGTAGAGTCGTTGCAACAGCGATTCCAGACATTAATCGATGGGGCTCACGAAATGTGGACGTATGCCATATTCTGGCAACCGTAGTGGATTTCGCGAGCCCCTTGGAGTTGAGGTGGGGTAATGGGTGTTATAAAGGGGAAGAAGACAAGGATAAGTGTAAAACGACATCGTTTTCGCCTAATTTTATCGCGGAGCAAGAACACCGGAAGAAAGTTCTCAGGGAGGTGAATTCTTTAATTTCCGGCACACAAACTAGTGGTGAAGATGACACTGTGGATGAAGAAGTAACAGATACTGAATGGTTTTTTCTTAGGGAAATTTTCGTTCCTATACCACATAGGAAACTATATTATCAAATATGTTCATAGTTTGCATATTACCCGCCATACTAATAGTATTTCTACTAAATATAAATAATTCATTAAATAAGGAATAATTGTAGCTGTAGACTTCCTTATTTTGGCGCGCTAATATTGGAGAATTAAAAATTCTTTCAGATATTGCATTAAATAAGGAATCATAGTAGATGTAGGCTTCCTTATTAAGACGCGCTAATATTGGTGAATTAAAGATTCTTTCAGATATTTTCAAACGCAAATCACGTTGTATTAATTTCCGTCTCTTTTCTGATTTCACAAATCAAAAACGACTAAAATTTCTACAAATCTTCTGCAAAAAACGCAATTATGTTGAAAATCCCAATTATGCTACAATTGAATGGGAATTGGGATATTAAAATTCAATGTACCCAGTTTGTAGATATTTTGTAAATAAATTGTAGATTATTTGTATTCTGATTGTAGATGCTTTGTTTTCTGTTTTCACAAATAAAAAACGACTAAAACTTCTACAAATCTTCTGCAAAAAACGTAATTATGTCGAAAATTCCAATTATGCTACAATTGAACGGGAATTGAGATATTAAAATTCAATGTACCCAATTTGTAGATATTTTGTAGATAAATTATAGATTATTTGTATTCTGATTGTAGATATTATGTAGTTTACAGAATAACTAGATAATTATTCAGTAGGAAAGGGTTTATATGCTAAAATAATGTAGATGAAGTACTGCTTACATTCAACAATATTGTTTAGTTCTAGCTTCAGCCCTAATTTGACGCGGAGAAAGACAATGCCTCTTATATTCACTTGCATGAGCAGCTTTTCCATTCTTTTTCTGTCAATGTGGTGATAATACACCCAAATCAAATGATGGAATATCTGCTTCTCTTGTTTTTTTTAGGTTTTTTCTTTGAAGGTTTGTTCTTATTCATTTAGAAAATTTGAAGCTGAAGGTAAATGAGTGTATGAACTTTGAAGAATAAGCTTCAATTTTGACTGGTTGTAGAAGAAGAAGCTTGATAATGGGCGTTAATAGTGGGGGTTACAAATATTTCTCTTGTTTTGGCAGAAGAAATAATGGGATTTTGATACAGAAATCGTGGGTGTGGGAGGGAAACGTGTGTGAAGGTGTGAGAATTGGAGAGAGAAACGTGGGGGGAGTGAAATTAGAAGGAATATACGGTACCATTAAATTAGGAGTGTAATTAATACTCTTAAAACCCACTAATGATATAAAAATGATAATTAGGTATACTAAATGTAATTATATCAAACCTTAAGCATTGAGGGTAATAAAGTTTCCTATATGGAATAGGATATAAAATTCATTTTTTTTTCTTATTTCAATGAGCCAGTCGTTTGTTAACGGAAGCGGGCTTCTGGGCCTGACAATGAATAATTCAAGCCCGATTTGGATGACAAGAACATAAAGATTATCTGCTTCTAACTGTGAATGGGCCCGAAAGGCCCTAGGATACGGGCTTCAAACTATGGTTTGTATTCCTTCAGTTAATGGTGTTGTTGAGCTCGGGTCATCTGAGTTGATATCCCAGAGCTCAGAATAAAGTTAAAGACTTGTTTAACTTTAACACTGATATTGGCTCGCCCACGGGCTTCGGATCGGGTTCATGTGTTCAGTTTGAGCCCGATCTGTCGGCCCTTCGGCTTACGGATCCGTAAAGGATTAGTTGAATACAGCTCCTTCAAGTAATAGCAGAAAGCGACTTGTGTTTGGAAATGCTAATTCTGAATTTGGTCATCATTTAAATCAGCAACAAAATTCTCAGCAAACACAAGGTTTTTTTTATTAGGGAGTTAGAATTTTTCTGAATATTGATTTGATGGAAGTAATACTAGGAATGGAAAAGGGAATGGGAATTATTACTTCAATCAAATCCTCGAACAATGAAAAGTCGAGTATTTTCTTGGAACTTCATTTTCCTTCAATTCCAAGTTCTGCTTTCTTAATTTTGATATCACTTTCGAATGCATGGATGGAATCCTCGAACAAAGACAAAATACAATAATTCTTTTGGAACCCATAATTTAACTCCTCTTCATCACGTACGTACATAAAAAAATTTGACTTATTACATGCCTTTTGCAACATCTTCGGACTTAGGATTTTCTTTTTATTCTTGAGACTTATAACGTTCTTCGTAATCTTAGTGTAGCGATTGTGGTTGACAGAGGCGGGTTCATGGTTCAACTTTTAAGGTTAGTATTGAACCCATTATATTTTTAAGTTATGATTTTATATTTATTATTTTGTAATTTTAATGAATTTTTACATATAAATTTTTACACCGCGTCAAAAATTATGGGTGTATATGTATAAATTAGGTTTAAAGCAGTGTAAATTTTGTATAAATATTTATTTGAACCCACTTGACAACTACTATTTTACGACTAATGTTATTTAGTTCTAAGATTGAATCCGCTTGGACAAAATTCTAGGTCCGCCGCTGGATTCAACTGAACCCGTTAGAGAAAGATGTGAATGTTTTTTTAATGAGACTTTAGTTTAATGAGTATAAGGCAATAAGGCATATTATGCGTTTTGTTTTAAATCCTAATCCTTTATTTTTGGTAAATTAGTTACGTTATACTACTATTCCTTATTTATAGCTTAGATTTTGAAAGAACAAAAAGAGTCTAGAAGTTACCTGCAGTAATAGGCTCTAAACATTACATGACCATGTAAAACAAAGTTTTCATCCTCCGTGGATATTAGTTAAACTCATTTAAAATAGAAATAATTCTAAAAACTTTCATCCAGATTCTGTTTTATAACACCAATTTCCTTATACAGTCAAATATCTCTATAATAACATTCTTATATAATTTTTATTAACTATAAAAGTCAAGTTTTCCTCATAATCGATTTTTAAGTCATATTTTATCTTTCTATAATAATTTTTTACCTATAACAACAATAACTATATTTTTAGCAGAACGCTTTTCATAAAATTATC
Organism: Nicotiana undulata; assembly: GCA_005239495.1. Taxonomy (NCBI): domain Eukaryota; kingdom Viridiplantae; phylum Streptophyta; class Magnoliopsida; order Solanales; family Solanaceae; genus Nicotiana; species Nicotiana undulata. The sequence goes on along the minus strand of ML281830.1, from coordinate 56,865 downwards.
TATTGTAACAGGCATATAGAATCTTTAAAATTACTAATTGAACTTCTAAAAATATCCACACGATCTTTTCCATCGAACAAAGCTAAGATTTGATGATATCAACAAAGTCCAACAAATATTTATATAGAAGATTAAACTATTAAGCTCTTAGATTGTTTGTGTTACGCCCCGCAATATTACGATGATGTTATTTTTCGCAGTGTTAAATTACGACGATGTTGCACCCTGTAGTATTGTGCGTTGAATGTCGTAGGGTAATTGACATCAGTCAAGGGAAGAGATTATTTGGAGATTATAAGGATTATGCCATTTTAAACAAGCGATGAGTAAATTCATAAAGGTGAGAGGGGAAGCAAGTCAAAGAAAATGAATTTTTCATCCAAGTTTGGCATGTTGGGATACAATTCGGGCTGAGCGTTAATACCCGATATTTATGGACTAGTACCATACAAGATACCATATGACCATGATAGAATGATGTATAAAGCGTATTAAAAATAAGTAGAATTTTAAGTAAATTGAAATATTTTTTAGTTATTCGAATTTTAGTTAATTACGGATAACCGGACATTACCTAATTAATTAATAAGTGGATAAAAATTAATAATTTCCACCCCACCCCTCTAAAAACGTGGCAGCAAGCCACTTAGTAAGCCAATGACTCATAGTCCCTTTTAATTTGGTGGCCATATAAGGTATGTGGGTATAACACGTACAAGTTTGGCTTCAAGTGATTGCTAAATTTACATCCTTAGTTTTAGTATATCCTCAACCCTCAGGCACTTCCTATTAATTAGATAAAAGATACTCTCTCCGATCCAAAATAAGTAGTTTTTTGGTATTTTTTTTGTGGTTCAAAATAAGTGATTTTTTTGGATTTTAAGAATAAATTAATTTATTTTTTTCTACATTGTCCTTGGAGTAAATAGTGTTGGAGTATGTGTTAGGATTATTTATGTGGGATAGTAAAGATTAATATGGTCAATTTCATTACTAATTAATGCTAAAAGGTGAATTTCTTAATCTGCATAAAAACAGGCAAAAAATCACTTATTTTGGACCGGAGGAAGTAAGACTTTAAACCTCAAGGAATTAAGTAGTGCACTATCTCCACCTTGCTACAAAATTGCAGCTGTCAAGTTTGACTTCTGAATGATTAGTGTAAAGGCACATAAGTAGTGAATAGTATTGGAAAAAGAGTTGCTAAAAAGTGGGGACAGAATTCTACTTAGACCAATTTACTTGAGTAAGATGAAGGAGAGCCTTATTCTGTGTCTTGGTTGGAGGGGGGTGTCACGACCCCAAATCCTAACAGGCCGTGATGGCGCCTATCGTGAAACTAGGCTAGCCAATCATCACTTTACTATGCATTTACTCAATTATACGAGTTCACAATTCAATAATAAGCATGAAACCATAGCATAAATAATGAAATTAATGTCTTAGCGTTCCCATATTAGCATAAACAACCTCCCAAGAGCTGGAGTCAATAGTCATGAGCATCTAAGAATAAATAAATCTAACTCTGATACAACTATAATATATGTCTCTGAATCAAATGCTAAAGCTAAATAAGGAAGGAAAATGGAGAAGTTGTGGACGTTGAATAGCTACCTCGAAATCCCGTAACAGCTGCTAACGAACTGAGACAGCTACTGCTCCAGAGCGTCACCTGAATCTGTGCACAGAGGCACATGGAGTCTTTATGAGTACGCCAACTCAGTAGTAATGAAAATAAATCACAGTCTAAGTAATATAAAGCACACAGTACAGATACACAATTCCACAAAACCAGTAAAACACCAAGTCACCATGTAGTATTCATCAATTAATAAGTTCGAAATCAGTTTCCAGAAAACCTTTGAAACAAGTGCAATTTCAGTATATCTCAGTAAAATTCTCAGTAAAAAAACGAAGTAAATCATAGTTTGAAAACTCAATAGAAATCTTCATTAAATTGCCCCTCGGGCCATAATCATTTCTCGTAACAATATCTTTACGTATTAGCCCATCAGGCAACCTCACAATCACCCTGCCCATCAGGCAACCTCACAATCACTCTGCCCATCAGGCAACCTCACAATCACTCATCATAAGCCCCGCGGGCATCACTCAATCGGTATCGGCGCTCACTGGGGGAGTGTTACAGACTCTAGAGGGGCTCCTACAGCCCAAGCGCTATAATAAGCCACAACATGGCATAAATCACACACAATATAGGCCCGCAGCCTCACTCATATCATATCATCCTCACAATATAGGCCAACAGCCTCACTCAGTCAGACACTCTCAATTTCCCCTTCAGGCCATAAATATACCGGGTTCTCGACCCAAAAATAGTGTTTCATTTTCAAGAAGTAGTATCAAAATACTCTGAGTGTCAAAAAAAATTTCACAGAAAAGGTTGAGTGAAAAATCATAACATACCAGTGAGGATAATAGTAAAACATCCCCCAAGGGGTAAACAAGTCGGCACTAAGCCCCAAACATGGCTTACAGCCCAAAACATATCAAGTATATATAGTACTAATGGAAATAAGCTTTAAAAAGCTGTTTCGTAACTTAATAGTCGCCTAAGTAAGGTATATATCTCCAAAGTTTCCACATTTTCATTTCACAACCCGTGAAAGGGTGCATAGTCCGAGGTTTCATACCCTCATGACATGATTTAAAGACATTACTTACCTCAAAACTAGCCCGAAATTATTCCGCAATGCGCTTGCCTCTCGAATCAACCTCCAAAGTCTCCAAATCTTCTAAGTTCAGATTTTTATCATCAATATATGCGTAAGTAACAATTTCCAATCGAAAGATATCAATTTTAACCCAAAAATCCGAAACCGGTCAAAACCCAACCCTCAGACCCGCGTCCCGAAACTCATAAAATTTTATACAAAAGTGTTCTTCGTCCTCTCACGAGTCCGTACATATAAAAAACACCAAAATCAGAATTCGTTTGACCCCTCAAATCGACCCCTAAAGGTCTCATAATCTCAAGCCTTAAAACTCAATTTTTCTACTGATTTTCCATGAATTTACACTAGTTTTATGTTCTATAATCATCCATAATCGAGTTTTAATGATCAAAACACTTACCTCTATGAAGAACACTGACTTCCCTCTTCAAAATTCGTCCAAAAAGCTCTTTGTCCGTACAAAAATGGTGTAAAAAGGGTTTAAGTCGCGGATGGTTTATTTTATATTTTCTGAAGAGTGGTTCCGCACCTGCGGACCCGCACCTGCGGTCCTAGGTCCGCACCTGCGGAGAATCCCTGAAGCCCGGCCTCCGCACCTGCGCTTGTCCTTCCGCATCTACGGCTTCGCATGTGAGAAAAATACCTCGCACCTGCGGATTTCCCTCGCCTCACCCAACTTCGCACTTGTGTACATTTTGCTGCTCCTACGGGTCCGCACCTGCGATCAAACATCCGCAGGTGCGAAAATCTCTGTGATTTCACACCAGCAGCTTTTTGCTGCAATTTCCAACTCTGAAATTCCCGTTAACCATCCGAAATCAATTCCGAGACCCTCGGGACCTCAACCAAACATACCAACACATCACATATGATCATTCAAACTTAGTTGCACTCTCAAAACACCAAAACCAACATCAAAACACCAAATTCACATCGGATTCAAGCCTAAGAATTTTGATATTCCTAAAATCCACCAATGATGCCGAAACTATCCAAATCAACTCCGATTGACATGAAATTTTTGCAGACAAGTCCAAAATAACATTACGAACCTTCTCCAACTATCGGAATTCCATTCCGACCCTGATAGCCTATTTTCCACTGCCGACCGAAAATCGTCAAAAACTAACTTTCGGCAATTCAAGCCTAATACTACACCGGACATCACAAAATTATTCTAAACATACTCCTACGTTCCAAATCACCTAACGAAGCTATTCGAACCATAAAATCCGCATTCCGAGGTCGTTTACCATAAGGTCAACTCTTAGTTGACTTTTCCCATTTTAAGGCTATTTTAAAAGGCTAATTGACTGAACTCTCACTATAACCATTCGATTTCAAGCCTATCAACTCTAATACATCAAATACAGTATAACAAATCCATAACAAGTCAATAACAACAATTAAAATGCAGGTTTCACGTAACGACGGACCGGGTCGTTACATTCTCCCCCTCTTAAACAAACGTTCGTCCTCGAACGAGTCTAGAAACATACCTGGAGTCTCAAACAAGTGAGGATACTTGCTTTGCATCTCCCGCTCGGTCTCCCAAGTAGATTCCTCCACTGACTGACCTCTCCATTGCACCTTCACTGATGCTATATCCTTAGACCTCAACTTTCTGACCTCACGAGCTAAAATAGCTACTGGCTCAACCTCGTATGACATATCCCCCTCGAGCTGAATTGTGCTGAAGTCTAGCACATGAGATAGATCACCAACATATTTTCTGAGCATCGACACATGAAACACCAGGTGAACACTGGACAAGCTGGGTGGCAAGGCAAGTCTATAAGCCACCTCTCCAACCTTCTGAAGCACCTCAAAAGGACCAATAAATCTCGGACTCAACTTTCCTCTCTTTCCGAACCTCATAACACCCTTCATGGGTGATACTTTTAGCAGTACCTTCTCACCTTCCATAATGACACATCCCGAACCTTCCGATCCGCATAACTCTTCTGTCTAGACTGCGCCGTGCGAAGTCGCTTATGAATCAACTTCACCTTGTCCAACGCATCCTGAATCAAATTTGTGCCCAATAACTTAGCCTCACCAGGATAGAACCAACCAACCGGAGATCTACACCTCCTACCATATAAGGCCTCGTACGGGGCCATCTGAATACTGGACTGATAGCTGTTATTATATGCAAACTCCGCTAATGGCAGAAACTGATCCCATGAACCACCAAAATCAATCACACAAGCCCGTAACATATCCTCCAATATCTGAATAGTCCGTTCCGACTGCCCGTCGGTCTGAGGGTGAAATGCAGTGCTCAACTCTACATCAGTACCCATACCTTTCTGTACGGCCCTCCAAAACTGAGATGTGAACTGGGTACCTCTGTCAGAAATAATAGAAACTGAAACCCCATGCAACCGGACAATCTCCTTAATGTAAATACCAGCTAACAGATC
>ML281830.1:14272-51490 GCA_005239495.1 Nicotiana undulata | reverse complement strand
AAACCACCTGGTCTCTGGTGCTCATACTTGACCTGCTGGCAGTTGAGACATCGTGCTACATACTCAAAAATATCCCTCTTCATCCTCCTCCACCAATACTGCTGTCTCAGATCCTGATACATCTTCGCGGCACCCGGATGGATAAAATACCGCGAGTTGTGAGCCTCTGCTAATATCATCTCTCGAATACCCTCTACATTGGGCAGGAAAATACGACCCTGCATCCTCATAACTCAATCATCACCAATAGTCACATCTCTGGCATCACCCCGACGAACTCTATCCTGAAGAACTAATAAGTGCCAGTCATCATACTGCCGTGCCTTAATCTGATCAAATAAAGAAGACCAGGAAGCCATGCTAGCTACCACCCGTGGAGGGTCTGACAAATACAATCTCACTAACTCACCCGCTAACGCCTGAACATCAAGGGCTAAAGGTCGCTCTGCTGCTGAAAGATAAGCTAGACTTCCCAAACTCTTGGCTCTGCGACTCAAGGCATCAGCCACCACATTGGCCTTCCCCGGATGATACAAAATAGTCAAGTCATAGTCCTTGAGAAGCTCCAACCATCTCCTCTGCCGCAAATTCAAGTCCTTCTACCTTAGTAGATACTGCAAGCTACGATGATCGGTGTAAATCTTACACTGTACTCCATACAAATAATGCAGCCAAATCTTTAAGGCATGAACAATAGAAGCTAACTCAAGATCGTTCACTGGATAGTTCTTCTCGTGCACCTTCAACTGTCTCGACGCGTAGGCAATCACCCTACCATCCTGCATCAACACCGCTCCCAAACCAACTCTAGAAGCATCACAATAAACCGTGTAAGAACCCGAACCAGTAGGCAGAACCAACACCGGAGCTGTAGTCAATGTTGACTTGAGCTTTTGAAAGCTCTCCTCACATTCATCGGACCATTTGAATAGAACACCCTTATGTGTCAATTTGGTCAGAGGTGAAGCAATAGAAGAGAATCCCTCTACAAAACGACGGTAATATACCGCTAAACCAAGGAAACTCCGAATCTCTTTAGCTGAAGACGGTCTAGGCCAACTCTGCACCGCCTCAATCTTTTTCGGATCAACCTGAATACCTTCACTAGACACCACATGCCCCAAGAAGGCCACTGAACCAAGCCAAAACTCATACTTAGAGAATTTTTCATAAAGCTTCTCCTTCCTCGATCTCTGCAACACGATTCTCAAGCGCTGAGCATGCTCTTCCTAGCTACGAGAATAAACCAGGATGTCATCAATGAATACAATAACGAAAGTATCAAGATAGGGCCGAAACACATTGTTCATCAATTGCATGAACGCTGCTGGGGCATTAGTCAGCCCAAAGGACATAACTAGAAATTCATAATGACCGTATCTGGTCTTGAAAGTCGTCTTCGGAATATCAGAATCCCGAATCTTTAACTGATGATACCCTGACCTCAAGTCAATCTTGGAGAACACCTTAGCTCCCTGAAGCTGATCAAATAAGTCATCAATACGAGGCAAAGGATAACAGTTCTTCACTGTAACCTTATTCAACTGTCTATAGTCAATACACATGCACATCAAACCATCCTTATTTTTCACAAACAACACCGACGCACCCCAAGGAGATACACTAGGCCAAATGAAACCCTTATCTAAGAGTTCGTGAAGCTACTCCTTTAATTCTTTCAACTCTGCTGGTACCATACGGTAAGGTGGAATAGAGATAGGCTGAGTGTCGGGCACCAAGTCAATACCAAAATCAATATCCCTGTCAGGTGGCATGCCTGGCAGGTCTGCAAGAAATACATCTGGGAAATCACGGACTAACGTCCCTCACAAACGCAAGATAAGATTCACACCCTTTTCAACCATACGCTGAGCCTTTAAATAAGAAATCACTATGCTGGGCACATGCTCTACCGACCCCCTCCACTCAACTCTCGAAACTCCGGGCATAGCTAAGGTAACGGTCTTAGCGTGACAATCAAGAATAGCATGACATGGGGATAACCAATCCATTCCCAGAATTACATCGAAATCGACCATACTCAGTAACATCAAGTCCACTCGGGTCTCCAGACCCCCAATAGATATAAGACACGACCGATACACACGGTCCACAACAATAGTATCACCCACCGGAGTCGAAACATGAACAGAAGTAACTAGAGACTCACGGGGCATATTCAGAAAATGAGCAAAATAGGATGAAACATAAGAGTACGTGGAACCAGAGTCAAATAAAGCCAAAGCATCGGTGTGACAAACTAAAATAGTACCTGTAATCACCGCATCAGACGTCATAGTATCAGGCCTAGCCGGAAGTGCATAAATACGTGGCTAGCCTCCACCTGCTCGACCTCCCCCTCTAGGACGGCCTCTAGCTGCCTGACCACCACCCCTGGCTGCCTGGGTAGGTGGTGATATGATTGGGGCTAAAGCCGAGGGATGAACCCTCTGCTGAGCTGAACTACTAGGACGACGGGGACACTTCCTCCACTCATGTCCGAACTCTCCACACTCATAACAATTTCCTGGAGCTGGAGATGAAAACTGATGAAAACCCTTGCCACCATGATAACCGCCAGACGAACCATGCATCAAAGAACCCTGATAAATGATGCTCGGGCGGAACTCTGAGATGGGATGGCACTAAATGATGAACGTCCCTGATGAGAATTGCGAGGACCCTTCCCCGAAGATACACCAATGTACGCTAGGCGAACTGACTGTGGAGGTCTAAATGAACGACCTCTGTTAGGCTGAAATTGCTCTTTGGGAGGAGCACCACTGAAATTACCTGACCCCCGAGGCCTCTTGACCTCTCTCTCCTCATGATCCTGCCTACGAACCGACTCAATATCCTGAGCAATATCAACCACCTGCTCAAATATAGCTCCAGACACTCTCTCTCTGGTCATCAAGATTCGAAGCTGATAAGTAAGACCATCTACAGACCTCCTAATCCTCTCCCTGTCAGTAGGGACAATCTCAGAAGCATGTCTGGCCAACTCAGAAAACCTTATCTCGTACTGGGTGACTGATAACTCTCCCTGGTGCAGCTGCTCAAATTTCCTGCGCTGCTCCTCTCTGTGGGACTAAGGAACATACTTCTCCAAAAAGATCGTGGAGAACTGCTGCCAAGTGAGTGGTGCTGAACCAACCGGCCTACGCCTCTCGAATGATTCCCACCAAGTAAATGCAGCACCAACAAACTGATAAGTAGAAAATGAAACTCTGCTGGTCTCCAAAATACCCGCAGTACGAAGCATCTTCTGACATTTATCAAGAAAACCTTGGGCGTCCTCACCCTCTGTACCGCTGAACGTCAGAGGCTTAAGTATGCTGAACCTCTCCAACCTGCGCTGCTCATCCTCAGGCATAACAGCGACCACAAAATTCTAAGCTGGAGAAACCGGCTGAACTGGGGCTGCTCCTGGTGCCTGAATACCCCGTACAACCTGCTCAGGTGTCCGGGCAGCTGGAGTCTGATTGCCTCCCCCGGTCTGAGCTGCATTGGCCGTAGTGGACATAGCAACTGCCTGAGCTAAACTGGAACACACCGTCAATATCTGAGCCAGGGTCTCCTGAAGAACCGGAATTAAAATAGGCACCGCCGGTGCCTGAGCCTGTCACGCTGGAGCGCCATCGGCGGGAACCTGATCCTGAACGATAGGGGGATCATGTGGTAATACCCCGACTGCTACTGTTGATACCCAATGTTTCCTCAAAATTATTTTCAAACTTGTATATAAGCTTTCAAAATCACTCTTTGCAATAATGAGTATTTTTCCTAATTTTCCATATTTTTATCTAAATTATTTCCCTATTTATTTAATATTTTCATATTTTTATAATTCATAAATTGTGCTCTAAATAATCTCAAAATATTTTCCAGTTCAGTATATCATTCATAATCACTTTTTACTTATTAAAATCCAATTATTTCATAAATTGGCCAATTGGGTCTTATTTAATTGCAATTACAATCATTTTGCAATTATGGCCTAATTAGACATTTTATACCTTTTAAAATTCGAATTTATGTTTCTTACATTTTTAATATGTTTGATTATTGTAATTTTACCTACTTAAACTTAATTTCATCTTTTTATAATTATTAGATATTTTAATTAATTAATTACTATTTCTATTGGGCATTTAACATCTAGCCTATTTTATTTAAAATCTAACCACATTTCATACCCAATTCAACCCAACCCATCAGACCCTAAAACTACCCATCCCAGTCTTGAAATTACCCGGCCCAACCCCACACTTGATCTGAACCGTTGATCAAATAAGATCAACGGTCCAGATCAATGTTACCATAATTAAACCCTTACCTACCCCCCTCGTCTCTCTCATTTCCAAGACGTCTCTCTCTATCTTATGGTCTCTTCCTCTCCCCCTTCTTTCTAGAACCTTCTGGTTCTCCGATGGCCTCCAGCCTTCATCTAGCCACTTTCAGGCTCACCTCCTTCGACCACCGGCTACTACGAAGCCTCATCTCTCCGTACCTAACCCGTGCGATAGAAAAAGGGGGCGCGACAGCATGGCGACTCTTGTGGGGATCATCCCTAGGCTTATACCATTACAATTTGCTTTGTGAATTTGGACCTTTAATTTACATTTAAATGCTTACGCCTTTTCCTATTCCCCGTTATATGCTGTTAACTGTTTACTTTTTACAAATATTTATTTCACCCGAACGTAACTAACATATCTTTGTGTTTTCTTTGTAACCGCTTTCCATTATAACTGTTGTATTTCCTTTCTTTACCGTTTTCCTCAAACGTGAAAATACATACCTATCTGTTTTAATTCTTATTATTGCACATCATGCTCCGCATTTATATTCCACTCGTGCCAAACAAATCCTATAGCAACGCTTACAATGAGTGGTTGCACTATTCCAATATTATCACCCCCTAAATTCAAAAAGGTGTATTTGCGGTAAAACTAGTCGATCAGCGGTGCAGCCGACAGTTCCGTGCCTTCCCCCTTGAGTTGTCCGCTCAAGGGTATCAGTCTAAAACCCCAATAGAAACCTTACTCTATTGTATGTTGCATGCATCATGGTCAAACCTAGCCAGGCTAATGTGTTGTCCACACAATAGCCATTAAGATAGCCTTGTCCAAAGTCCATTGGGTTTCCCTAGAACCCAAAAGGACGCATTCACGTTCTGTGCATTTATTTGGAGAAATTAAATGCTCATGCTAATTATTGATGTTAAATAGTCGAGTCCGGTGGGGGTAAGAGCCTAAACTGTTTACTTTGCAGAGATGAGGCACGAGGTCCCCAGATTTGGCATGATCACCAACATCCACCCAAAACTTCTAAATTGGTGGGAAGACTTGCACTCAAACGACAAAACAGTAGTCAGAAAACACCTGGGCAACTTGCCCTCTCTCTTGGACATTCAGCCTAATAACATAGTGATAGAGGCTGCCACCTTGCTGAAGTGGGAATTCTAGCCAAGACCTACTTACTGCTGGGACTCCGCGAGATGGGAATGTTGATCAAGGAAAGTAGAGGTGCCGGGTCTGGGGAAGGTCCTTCTGGGACCAAATAGATAAGATTTGTCTTTACTTTGCTTTTGATGTAATAAGGCCACTGGCCATTAGTGACATTTTATATTTTTGTATTCTTAGGGTCAAGATGGATTTGTCTATTTTTATTATCAATAAAATGAGGCATTTAGTATTTAAGTTCTCCAAATTAATTTGTCGTTAGGCCTACCTCGGGCATAAAGAGGTTCCCCAACTTAGGATGCGTTTTACATTTTTCGCATTACGTGTTTAAATTACCGCCATATTTAATCTTCACTAACTTCATTACCTTTTTTGTTAGTTATTCCCCTTCCCCAAAGGTTAATTCGTGCACTCTGTCATCAACAACTTATTGCACCAGATCAAAGGGCCCTCCTCCTACTCCTCCTCCCAGTCCTCCTAAAGGGAAAATTAAGGGTAAAACCAAGATGGCAGATGCAAGTGGTACTAGAAAATACAACAGGGATGAACAAGTTGAGATCACTGATGGTCAGGGTATTCAGGTTCTTCACGAGGGTATGTCTCCACTAGAGAAGAAACTGCTAAAGTTCCAAGAGGAACTTGATCAAGTCAAGAATTTGGCCCACTTATCATTCTCCCTCAACGTCCCAGACGTTCACTTCCCAAATACTCTGAACCCCATTTTACCCCAAAACATCCCCAAACAACCCAATCACCCCATAGACCCCGTTCCGCCAGCACTACGCAACACATGTCACTACAACAATCCGCCTCTCCAGGATCAGACGAGAGACCACCTCCAGGCTTACGACAACCCCATTTATGTGGAAAAAGTAGCTCATTCCACACCGCATACCCATGAGTCCGACGAGAAGGATAAACTCATCAGGAATCTGGCCGAGGAACTCAAGAAATTGACCAACCGAGTTCAGGGCGTCGAATGAGTTAAAGGGGTTGAGGGATTGAACTATGAGGATCTTTGCATACAACCCGATGTTGAACTGCCCGAGGGGTACAAACCTCCTAAGTTTGAGATGTTTGATGGTACTGGTGACCCAAGAGTCCATCTGAGGACTTACTGCGACAAATTAGTCGGCGTGGGGAAAGATGAAAGGATCCACATGAAACTCTTCATGAGGAGTTTGAAAGGTGATGCACAATCCTGGTACATCAACCAGGATCCAAAGAAATGGATCAATTGGGTGAACATGGCTACGGACTTCATGGATAGATTCAGATTCAACACGAAGAATGCACCGGATGTGTTCTACATCCAGAACTTGAAGAAGAAGCCAACTAAGACTTTTTGCGAGTATGCTACTCGTTGGAGGTCAGAGGCTGCCAAGGTCAGATCAGCCCTTGAAGAGGAGCAAATGAAGAAATTCATTGTGCGCGCTCAGGATCCCCAGTACTATGAGTGGCTGATGATGGTCTAGGGGCACATGTTTTCTGATATTATCAATCTAGGATAACGAATCGAGGAAGGTATCAAAAACGGTATGGTTACTAATTTTGAAGCATTACTGGCTACCAATAAAGCTCTGCAATCTGGTGGTGTGTCCAAGAAAAGGGATGTAGGAGCCGTGATGGTGGCACAACAAGCACAGTCCCCTCCCAAATACCAAGTATACCCCGCACCTTCCTTTACATACCAACCAGCTCCAAGCTACCAAGCACCCTCACCTCAATACAAGATACCCTCACCCACCTACCAAACTCCACCATCCACATATCAGCCTACCTCGCCCAGATACTCACAACCAGCTCCCGTGTATAATGCCTACAATTCCCAACCTTCTCACTATCAATCACCACCTAATCACCAAAACTTCCCGAGACCACGCCCAAACTTCGACCGTCGTCCACCAAAACAGTATACTGCCATAGCTTAACCCATTGACCAATTATACGAAAAGCTTAAAGCCGCCGGTTATGTCACACCCATTCCCGCTGTTGTCCCTGAAAACCCATCTCAGTGGGTCAACCCAAACAAAACTTGTGCTTACCACTCCGGCATGAAGGGACACACCATCAAAGAATGCCGTTCCTTGAAAGACAAGATACAAACCCTCATAGATAACAAGATCATTGTAGCCAAGGACCCTGCTCCTATTGTTCGCAATAATCCGCTGCCTGACCATAAAGGCGCTGTCCACATGATTGAGGTTGAAGATGATTGGGATCCCGAGGGGTCAATTGGGCTAATTGCCGAAGGTGATCCAAAGAAGCCTGCAATTACTCTTAATCTGATCGTGGTCCAGATGCATCCATATGAGGAAGTTGAGGTAAACATGTCCATTCCACTTGAATTTGAATCAATACCACCCGCCGAAGGAAAGGCCCCAGGCCCGATCAAAGTCGAGTTTGTACGACCGCTCGAAGTTGCAATCCGGCCATATATAACATATACTCCGACAGGAATAAGAATGACCACACCTATCCCAGTGGCAATGTCAACAACGATACCTTTTTACTCAGACGCCATTCCGTGGGACTATACTGCTGAAGCAAGGAGGAAAGGTAAAGGCAAGTCTGAAGAAGCCATCGCTGCACAGGGTATGACAAGAACTGGCAGAGTTTATAACCCCGAACATTTGGCCGAGTCTAGAAAGCAGGCCAACAACCGTCCCCCCATCATTGAAACAGGTTCAGACGATCAGTGGAGAAAGATACAAGCCAAGGAATACTCAATCCTCGACCCGTTGAATAAAACGCCAGCTCAGATATCCATCCTCTCCCTGTTACAAAACTCTGAAACTCACATGAGTGCTTTGCTAAGGGTGCTGAGTGAAGCATACATGCAAGACAATATCACCAGTGGGGAAATGACCAACATGGTGGGCCAAATACTGGAGAGTCACAAGATCACTTTCCATGAAGATGAGCTACCGCCCGAGGGGATAGGGCATAACAGAGCACTACACCTCACTGTGCAATGTGAGGATCATTTCATCACAAGGATCCTAATTGATGGGGGTTCCAGCCTCAACATCTGTCCGCTGGTCACACTCAAGAGATTGGGCAAGAGTCTACATGAGATAAAGGAATGAGAGATCAACGTAAAAGCCTTCGATGGTTCGCAGAGGTCCACCATGGGTGAAATCACCTTATGCTTACAGATGGGACCAACTTGGTTCGATGTAGATTTCCAAGTGATAGATGTGCCTGCATTCTACAACCAACTACTGGGACGTCCTTGGATCCACGTTGTTGGGGCCGTGGCATCAACCCTACACCAAGTTGTGAAGTTTGAATGGAATCACCAAGAGGTAATCATTCATGGCGACGGTAGCAACCATATCTATGGTCGCCAGACCTTTTCGGTCATCGATGGAAGGAGGAAATTGGGTGGAGAAATATATCACAACGTAGAACGTGTTAACGCCATTGACAAAAACAAGTGGTGGGGCAGCGAAAGAATATTGAACTGGCAAGGGTACGAGCCGGGTAAAGGGCTCGGTAAGAATCTCCAAGGAATAACAAATCCAATAACACTCAAGAAGCACGGTACTACTTTTGGTCTAGGGTACGAGTACACTTGGAAGGAGTTCAAGGACTGGTCGCCACCATGGCGCGGCCCCTATTACCCATTAGAGCAGCCAATACCCCACATAGAGCAAACTTTCCAGCCAGCTGACATCACATATGGTACCGACGAGGAAGAGGCTCTAGCGGCAATAAGAGATCTATTTCTGGATGATGAGGACATGGACTGTTGTGTCATTCTTGAGGAAGAGGGGGAGGAAGGCCCTTCCATACAAGGCGTGAGCAAGGGATCATATCTCAACAATTGGTCCATCAGGACAACCAAAGCCCGTCGAGCCTCGGGGTAGCAAGGCTAACAAAACAAGTATTATTTACAGTTTATTTATTTAAAGAATTTTCTTCCTTTTCGCATTTTTAATTTCTGCAAGAAAGAGCTCCTATGTTCAAACAATTATTCAACTTATCAAAGCATTTCTAGTTTCTTTATAAATCTTATATTTACCTGCTACTGTTTTCCTCTCCATTACTTTATTTTGCACAGCATTACTATTACTTATCTTGATGAACCGATGACTGTGACCTGCAACGAGGCAACGCAACAAAAGGATTCCGAGTCAGACGAGGATGATATACCTGAGGATATTATTAAAGAGGTCGAGAACTTTGAGAATAGACCTAAGTCTAACTTGGACGAGACTGAGGTTGTCAACCTGGGAAACACAGATCGCCAAAGAAACAAGCATCAGCATTCATCTGTCGCCGTCAGAAAATGAGGAATATACGAAATTCTTAAGGGAATACGAGGACATATTCGCCTGGTCATATGATAACATGACTGGCCTCAGTACATCTATTGTGGCCTACAAACTACCAACCAATCCAACATGCCCACCCGTGAAGCAAAAGCTCAGAAAGTTCAAGCCAGACATGAGCTTGAAAATCAAAGAAGAGGTCACCAAACAGATCAATGCCGGGGTTCTCCGAGTGGTCGAATATCCTACATGGTTAGCTAACATTGTGCCTGTACCAAGAAAGATGGGAAGGTCAGAGTCTGCGTCGACTACCGGGATCTTAACCGGGCCAGTCCGAAAAACGTCTTCCCTTTGCCAAACATACACATCTTAAATCACAATCGTGCCAAGCACGAACTGCAGTCCTTTGTAGATTGTTTTGCTGGTTACCATCAGATTTCGATGGACAAGGAAGATGCTGAGAAAACGACATTCATTACGCTGTGGGGAGTGTATTGCTACAAGATGATGCCATTCGGTCTGAAGAATGCAGGGGCCACTTATATGAGAGCTATGACTACTATATTCCATGATATGATTCACAAGGAGATCTAGGTATACATGGACGATGTCATAATCAAATCAAAGAAAGCTGCTGATCACATGGAAGATTTGAGAAAGTTCTTCAACACGTTAAGGAAATACAATCTGAAACTTAACCCTGCAAAGTGTGCGTTCGGGGTTCCTGCTGGCAAGCTGCTAGGGTTCATTGTCAGTCATCGAGGAATAGAGCTAGATCTATCAAAGGTCAAAGCCATCCAAGAATTGTCGCCACCAAGGAACAAAAAGGATGTTATGAGCTTCCTGGGACGACTCAATTATATCAGCCGGTTCATAGCCCAGTCTACCGTCATTTGTGAACCGATTTTCAAAATGCTAAGAAAGGATGCTGCCATCAAATGGACTGAGGATTGTCAAAAGGCCTTCGACAGAATCAAAGAGCATCTCTCAACACCACCAGTCTTGGTACCTCCAGAGTCGGGTAGACCCCTATTACTCTACCTGGCTGTATTAGATAGAGCTTTCGGTTGCGTTCTCGGGCAACATGACGAAACAAGGAGGAAAGAGCAAGCAATTTACTACCTCAGCAAGAAGTTTACTCCGTATGAGGCCCGGTATTCTCTATTAGAGTGCACCTGTTGTGCTTTGACTTGGGTCTCACAGAAGCTGAGGCATTATTTCTGCGCCTACACAACGTACCTCATATCAAGGATGGATCCACTCAAGTACATCTTTCAGAAGCCCATGCCCACTAGAAAACTAGCTAAATGGAAAATCCTGTTAAATGGGTTCGACATCATTTACGTAACTCAAAAGGTGATCAAGGGACAAGCATTAGCCGATCATCTTGCTGAAAATCCTGTGGGCGGAGAATACGAACCATTGAAAATGTATTTCCCCGATGAGGAAGTGTCATTCGTAGGAGAGGACATTGCAGAATCCTACGACGGTTAGAGGATGTTCTTTGATGGGGCCGCAAACTTCAAAGGCGTGGGTATTGGAGCAGTCTTGATTTCGGAAACCGGTCAGCACTACCCGGTATCCGCCAAACTCAGATTCCCCTGCACCAACAACATGGCTGAATATGAGGCCTGCATCCTTGGGCTCAATTTGGCCATCGACATGAATGTTCAGGAATTATTAGTAATTGGTGACTCAGACTTATTGATACACCAAGTCCAAGGAGAATGGGAGACTAAGAATTCCAAGATACTTCCATACCTACATCGTGTGCAGGAATTGAGAAAGAGGTTCACAAAGATTGAATTCCGGCACGTTCCTAGAATCCAGAATGAGTTCGTCGATGCACTAGCCACCTTGTCATCTATGATCCAGCATCCCGATAAGAACTTCATTGATCCTATCCCGGTGGGGATTCATAATCAGCCGGCCTACTGCGCCCACGTTGAAGAAGAAGCAGATGGAAAGCCTTAGTTTCATGACATTAAGGAGTACTTGGTAGAGGGAGAGTACCCAGAACTTGCAAACGCTACTCAAAAGCGCACTCTTCGAAGGTTATCAAACAACTTCTTTCACAGCGGAGGAATCCTATATAGGAGGACTCCCGATCTGGGTTTGCTAAGATGTGTCGAGGCAAAGGAAGCAACAAAGATATTGGAGGAAATACATGCTGGTAAATGCGGTCCTCATATGAACAGGTTTGTTCTAGCAAAGAAGATACTTCGGGTTGGTTATTTCTGGATGACCATGGAAGCAGATTGCATCTAATATGTCCGCAAATACCACCGATGTCAGATTCATGGGGATATGATAAAGGTACCTCCTAGCTAGCTTAATGCAACAAGATCACCATGGCCGTTTGCCGCCTGGGGCATGGACGTCATTGGACCAATCGAGCCAGCAGCCGCCAATGGACACAGGTTCATTCTGGTTGCCATTGACTATTTCACCAAATGGGTCGAAGCAGCATCCTACAAAGCAGTTACTAAGAAAGTGGTAGCCGACTTTGTCCCCGACCGCATTGTTTTTCGGTTTGGAGTTCCAGAATCAATCATCCCCGATAATGGTTCCAATCTCAACAGTGATTTGATGAGAGTAATGTGTGAAACCTTCAAGATCAAGCACAAGGATTCTACAACATACAGACCTCAAATGAATGGATCCGTTGAGGCTGCCAACAAAAACATCAAGAAGATATTGAGGAAGATGATAGAAAAGCACAAGCAATGGCATGAGAAATTATCATTTGCTCTGTTGGGGTATTGCACCACGGTTCACACATCAACCGGGGCAACTCCTTACATGTTGGTATTCGGTACAGAAGCCGTCATTCCTGCTGAAGTTGAGATTCCATCTTTGAGAATCATACAAGAAGCCAAGCTCAGCGACGCAGAATGGGTAAGAAGCCGCTATGAGCAATTGGCCCTCATAGACGGACAAAGGATGAACGCGGTTTGTCATGGTTAGTTGTATCAGAATATAATGACTAGATCCTTCAACAAGAAAGTCAAACCAAGACGATTCACACCGGGGCAGATGGTGTTAAAGAAAATCTTTCCTCATCAAGACGAAGCAAAAGGGAAATTCTCTCCCAATTGGCAAGGTCCGTACATGGTTCATCGAGTGCTAACAGGAGGGGCATCCATACTGGCGGAAATAAATGGAGAAGTTTGGCCTAAACCAATCAATTCAGGTGCATTCAAGCGCTACTATGTGTAATTGTTATGCTTCTATCAATGTTGTAAATTAAACTACGCCTAACCTGATTCCCGTTTAAGAGGGGATACGTAGGCAGCCCTATGGGTTCGGTCATATTTTAATAAAATTTCATTTTCCCCCACGAATGGAAACTGGGGAAGAATTTTTAGGAGGGACCTCAAAATTTTGAAGCAACTTCAGTCGAGCACCGCACCAGTAACAGCCAGAAGCCTTCACCCATCAAACTGGGGCAAAATGTTGAGGAGGACCCTCAAATCTCCGCAACAAGAGAGGTTGCAATGTCGTGAACCGCGTCGTGGTCGTCGGTTCATCCAAAGAAATTATTTTTCAATTATATGTTATATCATATTTTTATAAAACCATGCATATTTATTTCTCAAAAATAGCTTGTTTTATCAACGCTACCCCTGTGGTACAAACAAAGTCATCATCATCAAGCAGACAGGCCGATCCGAGCCAGCGGGGATACGAACTAACCCTCCCCCTTACGGAACTCACAATTTTTCTTTGGATGCAGGCACAAATACGGCAAAAGCCCAAGACATATCATTATCCCCACAAGACGCATGTTTCTCAGGGATACGCTCTCGAACTCATCGCACATGCCAACGCTTACTATTATCATCATTTCAAATGATACTTCATTCACAACAATCGTATCACCGCATTTTATCACCAACTAAGAACTCTTATTGTCGCTTTATATTCTGCATTGCATGAGGCTACCTTTCTGCCTTCCGTGACTAAGCTCTGTCTCCATCTACATGAGGTTAAGCTCTACCTCCATTTGCATTCGCATCTTTTCATAAGGTTACCTTTCTGCCTTCCGAGGTTAGGCTTTACCTCCATTTGCATTTGCATTTGCATAAGGCTACCATTTTGCCTTCCGAGACTAAGCTATGTCTCCATCTGCATGAGGTTAAGATCTACCTCCATTTGCATTCACATCTTTGCATAAGGCTACCATTCTTCCTTCCGAGACTAAGCTTTGTCTCCGTCTGCATGAGGTTAAGCTCTACCTCCATCTGCATTCGCATCTGCATAAGGCTACCTTTCTGCCTTCCGAGGTTAAGCTCTACCTCCATTTGCATTTACTTCTTGCATAAGGCTACCTATTCTGCCTTCCGAGGATCTACGCTACCTCCCCTGCATTTTATTTCCTGCATTGCATAAGTCTATCATTCCGCCTTCCGAGGTTCTACGCTACCTCTCTCCGCATCTTACTTCATTACGCTAAGCTCCTTTCTACCTTTTTCAAAGCAGTCATCTTATTTATTTATGCTTTCTTTCGAGCTAAGCTCTACCCACTTTCTTTTCGCAAATCGCAAGACTAAGCTCTGTCTTGCCAACATCATACTACTGCATTCTTCATGGGCTGAAATATCGCCAACTTGTCCAAAGGCGTCATCGTTCGGAGGCACCATCTCCATGGCCCGAGAACATCATTTCATGGCCTAAGGATCTCTTATATTCAACTTGCATATCATTATTCAAAGGCATCATGGTTCGGAGGCACCATCCTCAGGGCCCGAGAACATCATTTCATAGCCTGCGAATCCTGCACCAAGCGTTTCATAGCCCAGGACATCATGGTCTAAGGACATCATCCTAAATTTCCAAGGACAACATTCATAGTCCGACGGGAACTTGCATCATGTTTATATTATGCAAAATATACGTTTGTTCTCTATCTGCAGGTAACCCAGCCGGAACATCCAACCATGCAGGAGCAAACAGCTCCAGTTCTTCGACACAACCCCGTAAGAACTTCCTACTTTTACCCTACCTCACACCTTGCGTCCGTCCTTGTGAAACATCACCGGTATATTTCGCCGATGATTCCGGAACTACATACGACCTAATTCCTGTAAAACCAGGGATATGTAGGCAGCACAGAAGACAGGGTGCAGCCGAATTCTATCCCACAGTTTCATCTCGGTCAAAATTGGCCATCATATCTTTACCCGACAACTCTTTCATCCTTCCCGTGTAAAGAGGGGCAACTATTGATATCCAAATTTTCCTCAAAATTATTTTCAAACTTGTATATAAGCTTTCAAAATCACTCTTTTCAATAATGAGTATTTTTCCTAATTTTTCCATATTTTTATCTAAATTATTTCCCTATTTATTTAATATTTTCATATTTTTATAATTCATAAATTGTGCTCTAAATAATATCAAAATATTTTCCAGTTCAGTATGTCATTTATAATCAGTTTTTACTTATTAAAATCCAATTATTTCATAAATTGGCCAATTGGGTCTTATTTAATTGCAAGTACAATCATTTTACAATTATGGCCTAATTAGACATTTTATACCTTTTAAAATTCGAATTTATGTTTCTTACATTTTTAATATTGTTTGATTATTGTAATTTTACCTATTTAAACTTAATTTCATTTTTTATAATTATTAGATATTTTAATTAATTAATTACCTATTTCTATTGGGCATTTAACATCTAGCCTATTTTATTTAAAATCTAACCACATTTCATACCCAATTCAACCCAACTCATCAGACCTTAAAACTACCCAGCCCAGCCTTGAAATTACTCGGCCCAACCCCACACTTGATCTGAACCGTTGATCAAATAAGATCAACGATCCAGATAAATGTTACCATAATTAAACCCTTACCTACCCCTCCTCGTCTCTCTCATTTCCAAGACGTCTCTCTCTCTCTCTCTCTCTCTCTCTCTCTCTTCTGGTCTCTTCCTCTCCCCCTTCTCTCTAGAACCTTCTGGTTCTCCGATGGCCTCCAGCCTTCATCTCCGGCCACTTTAAGGCTCACCTCCTTCGACCACCAGCCACTATGAAGCCTCATATCTCCGATCTCTCCGTACCTAACCCGTGCGATAGAAAAAGGGGGCGCGACAGCTGTCTGGGCTGGTCCCCTACCTCTAATACAGCCTCGACCCCTTGTGGGTTTGGGTGGTGTCTGGCCACCCTGATCGGTATTGCGTGTCCTTACCATCTGTGAGAGAATGAAACAACGTAAGTTTAGATTTCAAGAATCAATAGATGGCACGAAAGAGTTCAAGAAAATAGAGATGTTTCCTAAAAGTTCTGCAGCCTCTCGAAGATAAGTACAGACGTCTCCGTACCAATCCGCAAGACTCTACTAAACCTGCTCATGATCGTTGAGTCCTATGCACCCTAGTGCTCTGATACCAACTTGTCACAACCCCAAATCATAACAGGCCGTGATGGCGCCTATCGTGGTACTAGGCTAGACAACTATCACTTTACTACGCATTTACTCAATTATACGAGTTCACAATTCAATAATAAGCATGCAACCATAGCATAAATAATGAAATTAATGTCTTAGCGTTCCCATATTAGCCTAAACAACCTCCCTAGAGCTGGAGTCAATAGTCATGAGCATCTAAGAATAAATAAATCTAACTCTGCTACAACTATAATATATGTCTCTGAATCAAATTATAAAGCTAAATAAGGAAGGGAAATGGAGAAGCTGTGGACGCTGAACAGCTACCTCGAAATCCCGTAACAGCTGCTAACGAACTGAGACAGCTCCTGCTCCAGACCGTCACCTGAATCTGTGCACAGAGGCACATGGAGTCTTTATGAGTACTCCAACTCAGTAGTAATGAAAATAAATCACTGTCTGAGTAATATAAAGCACACAGTACATATACACAATTCCACAAAATCAGTAAAACACCAAGTCACCATGTAGTATTCATCAATTAATAAGTTCGAAATCAGTTTCCAGAAAACCTTTGAAACAAGTGCAATATCAGTATATCTCAGTAAAATTCTCAGTAAAAACCAGTTTGAAAATGAAGTAAATCATAGTTTGAAAACTCAATAGAAGTCTTCATAAAACTGCCCCTCGGGCCATAATCATTTCTCGTAAAAATATCTTTCCATATCAGCCCATCAGGCAACCTCACAATCACTCTGCCCATCAGGTAACCTCACAATCACTCTGCCCATCAGGAAACCTCACAATCACTCTGCCCATCAGGCAACCTCACAATCACTCTGCTCATCAGGCAACCTCACAATCACTCATCATAAGCCCCGCGGGCATCACTCAATCGGTATCGGCGCTCACTGGGGGTGTGTTACAGACTCCGGAAGGGCTCCTACAACCCAATCGCTATAATAAGCCACATCATGGCATAAATCACACACAATATAAGCCCGCAACCTCACTCATATCATATCATCCTCACAATATAGGCCAGCAGCCTCACTCAATCAGACACTCTCAATTTTCCCTTCAGGCCATAAATATACCGGGTTCTCGACCCAAAAATAATGTTTCATTTTTAAGAAGTAGTATCAAAATACTCTGAATGTCAAAAATAATTTCACAGAAAAGACTGAGTAAAAAATCATAACATACCAGTGAGGATAATAGTAAAATATCCCCCAAGGGGTAAACAAGTCGGCACTAGGCCCCAAACATGGCTTACAGCCCAAAACATATGTAGTATATATAGTACTAATGGAATAAGCTTTAAAAAGCCGTTTCGCAACTCAATAGTCGCCTAAGTAAGGTATATATCTCCAAAGTTTCCGCCTTTTCATTTCAAAACCCGTGAAAGGGTGCATAGTCCAGGGTTTCATACCCTCAGGACAAGATTTAAAGACATTACTTACCTCAAAACTAGCCCGAAATTATTCCGCAATGCGCTTGGCTCTCGAATCAAACTCCGAAGGCTCCAAATCTACCAAGTTCAGATTTTTATCATCAATATATGCGTAAGTAACAATTTCCAATCGAAAGATATCAATTTTAACCCAAAAATCCGAAACCGGTCAAAACCCGACCCCCGGTTCCGCGTCCAAAAACTCAGAAAATTTTATACAAAAGTGTTCTTCGTCCTCTCACGAGTCCGTACATATAAAGAACACCAAAATCGGAGTTCGTTTGACCCCTCAAATCGACCCCTAAAGGTCTCATAATCGCAAGCCCTAAAACCCAATTTTTCTACTGATTTTCCATGAATTTACACTGGTTTTAGGTCTATAATCATCCATAATCGAGTTTTAATGATCAAAACACTTACCTCTACGAAGAACACTAACTTCTCTCTTCAAAACGCGTCCAAAAAACTCTTTGTCCATACAAAAATGGTGTAAAAAGGGTTTAAGTCGCTGAGGGTTTATTTTATATTTTCTGAAGAGTGGTTCTGCACCTGAGGCCACTTAAGCGCACCTGTGGACCCGCACCTGCAGAGAATCCCCGAAGCCCAGCCTCCGCACCTGCGCTTGTCCTTCCGCATCTGCGGCTTCACAGGTGCGGAAAATACCTCGCACCTGCGGAATTCCCTCGCCTCACCCAACTTTGCACCTGCCTGCATTTTGCCGCTCCTGCGGGCCCGCACCTGCGATCAAACATCTGTAGGTGCGGAAATATCTGTGATTTCACACCAGCAGCTTTTTGCTGCAATTTCCAACTCCGAAATTCGCGTTAACCATCTGAAATCAATCTCGAGCCCCTCGGGACCTCAACCAAACATACCAACACATCACATATCATCATTCAAACTTAGTTTCACTCTCAAAACACCAAAACTAACATTAAAACACCAAATTCACATCGGATTCAAGCCTAAGAACTTTGATATTCCTAAAATCCACCAATGATGCCGAAACTATCAAAATCAACTCCGATTGACCTAAAATTTTGCAGACAAGTCCAAAATAACATTACAAACCTTCTCCAACTGTTAGAATTCCATTCCAACCCCGATAGCCAATTTTCCACTGCTGACCGGAAATCGCCAAAAACTAACTTTCGCCAATTCAAGCCTAATACTGCACCGGACATCACAAAATTATTCTGAACATACTCTTAAGTCCCAAATCACCTAACGAAGCTATTCGAACCATAAAATCCGCATTCCGAGGTCGTTTACCATAAGGTCAACTCTTAGTTGACTTTTTCCATTTTAAGGCTATTTTTAAAGGCTAATTGACTGAACTCTCACTATAACCATTCGATTTAAAGCCTATCAACTCTAATACATCAAATACAGTATAACCAATACGTAACAAGTCAATAACAACAATTAAAATTCAGGTTTCACGTAACGATGGACCGGGTCGTTACAAGGGGTGATATTATGAGATCCATGAAGTTATGGCGAAAGCATCCTTAACAATATTGAAGGTGTGGTGAATTTTAGAGGGATTTTCAAGAGAATTGGCTCAGGTATGTTAAGGCTATCCCTTATTTCCTTTTGGCATGATCTATACGACATGAACGAAATGAGGAAATGCACAACTTCCATAAAATACTCTATTCGTAGAAATGCTAGAGATGTGTATATTCTTATCCTTCCACGTGTAATATTACTCTATCATTTGTTCATGGGTCTCAGAAATATGTAAGTTGGTAAAGTTTATTTCACGATATTAATCAGAGGCAAAATAGACTTATGACGTACCGAGAGATTTTATTGACGTATTTCATATGCATTTCATGCATTTATACATGCACATTGACCCATGACCAGATGGCGTTATATACGTGTATATATGCATGTATATATATGTATATGGGATATGGGAAAGGTTATGGAGTTATATACGCACCACCACCTGATCAGCTGGTATACGTTGATGATTACCCACAGTGTCCGATATGATATGATATGATGGGATGCCCTCAGAGGCCTGATGATGTTATGAAACATGTACCTATACACAACATGACATTCATATGCATATGCATGACATTATAACTATTTCATGAATTACAGAGTTATCCATACTTATAGGTTGAGTCATTTACTCTCTATTTATTCCATGTCTGTTATGTACTTATTTATGTGCCTTACATACTCGGTACATTATTCGTACTGACGTCCCTTTTGCCTGGGGACACTGCATTTCATGCCTGCAGGTCCTGATAGACAAGTCAAGAGTCCTCCAAGTAGGCTATCAGCTCAGCGAAAGGGGTTGGTGCGCTCCATTTGCTCCGGAGTTGCTTATGTGGTCAGTAAGATTAGGACATGTAATGATTAGTATGGCGGGGCCCTGTTCCGACCTGTATGACGTTTATGTACTCTTAGAGGCTTGTAGACATATGTCGTGTACGTGAAAGATTGTACGGCCTTGTCGGCCTATGTTTGAGTTTATAAATGATCATGTTGGCCTATTAGGTCCGTATGTCACGTGTATCTGATGATGTAATAAGAAAGATACGTTACTTTGGTACTCGCTTGAGTAACGCACCGGGTGCCCGTCGCGGTCCATCGGTTTGGGTCATGACAAAAGTGGTATCAGAGCAGTTATGTCCTAGGGAGTCTACAAGTCGTGTCTAGTAGAGTCTTGTTTATGGGTGTGTCGTGCACCACACTTATAAGCAGGAGGATCGTCTAAGTCAAATATTTTACTTTGTCCAATGCAAAGCATTACACTATTTTAAGCCGAAGACTTTACTTTGTCCAAGACAAAGACCATTATGTTGTCTAATCCAAAGACTTACTTTAACTGAGGAAACAACCATTACACCGTCTAAGCTGAAGACGTTACTTTATCTTAGGAAAAGACTATTACACCGGGTAAGCTGAAGACTATTCTGCAAAGGCGACGACAACCATCTAAGCTGAAGACTTTACTTGTCTGAGGCTAAGACCGTTATACTGTCTCAGCTGAAGACTATATTTTGCCCAAGGAGAAGAAAACTATCTAAGCTGAAGATTTTACTTTGTCCGAGGCTAAGACCATTACACCGTCTAAGCTGAAGACTATATTTTGTCCAAGGCGAAGAAAACTGTCTAAGCTGGAGACTTTACTTTGTCCGAGGCCAAGACCATTACACCGTCTAAGATGAAGACTATATTTTATGTAAGACGAAGACCAGCGAAGACCATTATTTAGTCTAACTTGCATATTTTACTTTACCGCCAAAAGACTTGACCTTTTGGTGCAAAGGAACGAAAACTCGTCCTCAATTCGAGATGCATGAATCAGAGATTGTATGAAGCATGAAAAAACTGACCTCCAAGAATATCTCTTCAATTTCAATATTCACAAGTAATTTTATGATCTCCTTTATATAGATATATTTCTCCCTTTTTTTTCCAAGTAGAAGAAGATCTCATCCAAAGATACCACTTTAGTAAAGATAAACTCACCGTCGACGAATCTTTTTTTCATACACTTGGAGATATACTGAAGCTTCCAACTAAAGAATTGAATGCTATATCATATTAAAGACTTCAAAGCTATTATGGGGGATTCTTATTGGCATACAATTGAAGACCGGAGGAATATAACTTGCAGAATTTAACTTGAAGACATGGCAGACTTGAAGGCTTCTATTTGAAGACTTAGTAGATTTGAAAACTTCTCTTTAAGTTTTGGTGGATTTGAAAACTTTAACTTGAAGATTTGGTGAATTTGAAGGTCTCAACTTCACTTGGAATATTTGAAGACTTCAACGAGAAGATTTGGTGAATTTGAAAGTCTCAACTTCACTTGGCATATTTGAAGACTTCAAATTGAAGATTTGGTGAATATGAAGAATTCAACTTGTAGGTTAAATTCGAAGAGTTCAACTTGGAGATGTAGCTAACTTGAGGAATTCAACTTGAAGACATGGCAGACTTAGAGGCTTCTACTTGAAGACTTAGTGGATTTGAAGACTTATCTTTAAGATTTGGTGGATTTTAAAACTTTAACGTGATGATTTAACTTGACTTTGTAGAATTGAAGACTTCGACTTGATGATTTGGAGAATTCGAATGTCTCAACTTCACTTGGCATATTTTAAGACTTCAACTTGAAGATTTGGTGAATTTGAAGGTCTCAACTTCACTTGGAATATTATAAGACTTCAACTTGAAAATTTGGTGAATTTGAAGAATTCAACTTGAAGGTTAAATTTGAAGAGTTCAACATGGAGATGTAGCTAACTTGAAGAATTCAACTTGAAGACATGGTAGACTTGGAGGCTTCAATTTGATGACTTGGCAGATTTGAAGATTTCAACTTGAAGACTTAACGATTAGAAAGCCTCAAATTGCACTTGCTGGATTTGAAGGCTTCGACCTGAATACTTAGTGGATTTGAAGACTCTAACTTGAAAACTTAGGGTACTGAAAAGTTTTAAACTTTACGACTTCGGCCTGCTAAAGACTATAATCATTTTGTTGAGAACACCAAATCTCCGTGGATGGCTTGATCTCATTGAGCCATCAATATATGAGAAGATAGAGAGTTTAATGAAAGAATATATGTACACCTAATTTTCAAGTGTCAATCAAGTGAATTATATTCCATCATGCCTAATTTGAATAATGCCTTGGGTAATATGTATTTTTGAACACATATGACTGAAGTCATTCCGTAGTTCGAAATGGGTGATTTTTTATTTTATTTTTTATGTCCTAACATTTTCCTAGGTCACCTCTCTCGAGGTTTTCAACCTAGTAGACTTTTGTTTTGGGGTCGCACACAGTTTAGGCTCATGTGGGCCAGGAGTGACATGCAGTTTACGCTCGTGCGTTAAGGAGCGTTGCAACATGCAGTTTAGGCTCGTGCATTGATGATAATTATAACTTGTAGTTTAGGATCGTGTGCTAAGCAACATATTTATTTTCTTCAAAGATAGTATCTCTTCATGAATTTCTCATTGATATGGCTGATCTGCATACCTTCTGAGTCAACTATCTTGTAAGCGCCACTTGAGTCTACCTCTTTTACAACATATGGTCCATCCCACTTAGCAGAGAATTTGTCCCCAGATCGACGAGAGGTAATAATAGGCCTCTTGAACACAAGAACTTGGCCGTCCACTTGGAAAGATCTAAGGCACACCCTTTTGTTAAAAAATCAAGGCAGACGAGCTTGATAACATTCAAGGCTTTGTTGAGCTTCTAGCCTATTTTCATCAAGAGATTCCACTTCTTCAAGGCGTAACCGAGCATTTTCTTCATCGGTGAGTCCTTCTGGAATGGCAAGCCGCAACGGTAGGATTTGACGCTCAAGTAGAAGGACTGCTTCAACTCCATAAATACGTGAATAAGCAGTCGCTTGCGTTGGTGTGCGATATGTGGTCATATATGCCCAAAGAGCTTCTTCCATTCTTTTATGCCAATCTCTATTAGACTTAGAGACAACCTTTTTCAACAAGTTTCATAGCGTTTTGTTAAATGCTTCAGCAAGTCCATTGGGAGCAGCATAATACATGGAGGAATTGTGTTTCTTGAAGCCAAAAAGATCACATATTTTATTCATCAACTTGTTATCAAATGTCTTATCATTGTCCGTCAATATATATCGAGGAATGCCAAAGCGATAGATAATATTGACTCGGATGAAGTTACCATATTTTCCTTCTTTACTTCCTTAAGAGAAATAGCATCAGCCCAATTCGAGAAGTAATCAGTTGCAGCCAAAATGTATAAATGTCCACCAGAATACTTTTGCAATGGGCTAACAACATCTAAGCCCCAAGAATCAAATGGCCAAGAGGTAACAGTTGGGTGCAATATTTCAAGTGGTTGATGTATGAAGTTAGCATGAAATTTGCAAGATTTACACCTTAGAGCGTAATCTAAACAATCTTTCACCATGGTTCGCCAGTAATACCTCATTATTTTTATGTGAAATGAAGTTTTGGCCCAGATTGATGTGCTCCGCATACTCCAGAATATGCTTCTTTCCTGGCTTGGAGGGATTCATTGGCCCCCAAACAACGTAAGAGCACTCTATCAAATGATCTTCTGTAGAGTGTATCTTTGTAATAAAGAAAACGAGGGGCTCTTCTTCGAATTTCAGTCTTCCTTCGGGGATTTTCTGGCAATATCCCATAACAAAGATAATCAATTAATGGTTGTCGCCAATCTTCAATTTCAACCTCAGAAGCATAAGCAAGATGCTCAACTTTGATTTCTTCTTCCTCATAGTCATTTGGTGGAGGAACTACCCATCTTTGTAAAACAACGACTTGCGTTTGATCAGGCAAAGATATGTAGAATCTAAGGCTTCTAATGCATCAGCTCTCTTGTTTTCCTTTCTCGCCACGTGTTGAATAGTTACCTTTTCAAGACAAATTACCAGTCTTCTAACATACTTTTGATATGGGACCAACTCTGGCTTCTTGACCTCATAACTACCCAAAAGCAGATTAATCACTAACTTGGAGTCTCCAAAAACTTGTAGTCGCAATTGTTTCATATCCACAGCCATTTCAAGCCCAAGTATGAGTGCTTGATATTCAGCAACATTATTGGAGCAACTTCGTGTCAGAGTGAAGGAATATGGCACAACTTTTCCTTGAGAAACGGTGAACACTATTCCAGCGCCAGCCCCTTCACAATGTGCAGCGCCATCAAATTACATCTTCTAAGGAGGTTGAATTTCTATGACCATTGAATCTTTATCAGGCAATTCATCTTACAACTCCCAATCATCTGGAATCAGATGGTCAGCTAGGAAGTCTGTTAATGCTTTTCATTTTACCGTCTTTTGAGTAACGTACACAATTTTAAATTGTTGAAATTAGAGGTACCACCTCGCTAATCGATCACTTAGGACAATCTTAGACATGACAAATATTCGCTCTTGAGATGAGTCGCATAACGTGAACTTGGAAGTAATGCTTCGGCTTCTGAATAGAGAAGACAAGTGCCAAACATAACTTCTCAATAGCTGAATAATTGAGCTCATTTGGCGTCATCGTCCTACTCAAGTAATAAAGTGCATTTTCTTTGCATTCATTGTTTCCTTGAGCCAGAAGCGCTCCTACCGACCTTTATGTGCTGAGATGTATAATATTAATGGTTTTCCAGGTATGGAGGTTTCCAGTACTAGAGGTTTCATCGGATAAGACTTAATGCTTTCAAAAGCATTTCTGCAAGCTTGGTCCCATTCAAAAGGAACCCCTTTCTTCATAAGGCGACTAAATGGTTGGCGTCTTCCAACCAGATTCGAAATAAGTCTTCTAAGATATGCCAACTTACCTTGTAAGGTTTTTAATTCATGAATATCCTCAGGATCGGGCATTTTCAAGATAGCATCCACCTTAGCTTGATCAATTTCAATACCTCGAAGTTGAACAATAAAACCAAGGAACTTTCAATAAGTAACGCCAAAGGTGCACTTCAACGGATTCATTCTGAGCTGGTATCTTCAAAGCCGCTCGAATACCACCCTCAGATCTTTCAAGTGATCATCTTTATTCCTTAAATTTACCACTAAGTAGTCAACATAACACTCCACATTTTTGTGAAGTATGTCGTCAAAAATGTTTTGCATGTCACGTTGATATGTAGAACTAGCATTTATCAAACCAAAAGGCATTACCTTGTAGCAGTATATAACTTTAGGGGTTCAAAAGGAGGTAAGTTCTTCATCCTTCAGTGCCATGCAAATTTGATTATATCGAGACGAACCATCCATGAAAAACATTGCCTTATATCCGGTCGTGGCATCAATCATGAGTTTCGGGATGGGAAAAGGAAATTCATCCTTAGGACAAGTGTTATTTAGGTCCCTAAAGTCAACACAAACTCGGATTTGGCCATTCTTCTTTCTTTCAGGGACGATGCTTGAAATCCATGTAGGATATTTAACTTCACGAAAAAA
Organism: Nicotiana undulata; assembly: GCA_005239495.1. Classification (NCBI taxonomy): domain Eukaryota; kingdom Viridiplantae; phylum Streptophyta; class Magnoliopsida; order Solanales; family Solanaceae; genus Nicotiana; species Nicotiana undulata. Next base: position 25,939 of record ML281830.1, on the reverse strand, counting down.
ACCATCCCCTATAATCTTGTTAACTTCGATTTCAATAAAGGGAACCAGTTCAGGTCTGAAGCGACGGTGTGCTTGCCTTACGAGATGAGCACCTCGTTTGACAGCAAGGTGATGAACAACCACCTTGTGGTCTAAACCTGGCATTTATTTGTAGCTCCAAGAAAATACATCTTTTAACTCCATAAGTAGCTCAATATATTTTCTCTCTTCATCACCAGTTAGAGAGGCACTTACATATGTGGGCTTTGGATCTTCAACAACTCCGAGATTGACTTCTTTTAGTGCATCAACCATTGTCTTCACCCCTTCTTCAAGCTCAGGTGGTGCATCTTTAGCGTATTCATACTCTTGAGGATCACAATCATTGAAATATATGTGATGACATACACAAATTCAAGGCACTTTTCCTCGACTTCCGTATAAGATAAAGCATTTTGTTCGTCATGAATGGTGATATGATGAGATGACCCCACACTTTCTTCATCTTCCTCCCGTTATTTACTGCGGACTATAGTATGAGCCTTTGCTTTGAGGACCTCTCCGCACGAAACTATAATTTTTGTCTCTCGCCTCATTCTAGAAGGAATCGTACTTGGGCAGTCTATGGTCAAAATCTCTTTTTAGCGAAGATAGGTTCTCCAATCCTTCTATTACTTCCATGAAACTTGTTTTCCTTCTTTTTTGGTCCCAACCTATCAAAGATTGAGGTCCTTGGTTTCATAAGTCGATCAAACACGGAAGTCTTCTCATTAAGCGTCGTAGACACTTCTTTAGGAGTAATGTAGTTACAACTTGCCTTTTTAATGGAGATACGGATTGGCGGGGGTTGTTTGTAACCCAAACCTTCACGTGATTGCTTCAGTGAGTACCCTTTCTCCATCATCATCTTTTGAGTAGGGTTTGAAGCTTCAGGTGGGAGCTTTACCAACTTGGATGGTTCGTTGGGATCATATCCAGCTTTAGCCAACAAGTACTAGGAATTTGGGTCATAGCCCTCATTTGTGCGCTTTGCAAGAAGTGCTAGATTTAGAAGCTAATTGAGGTTTGATGATTTGACAAACCTTTTAAGCAACTTTATAGACGACTTAATTGCATCAATTCACATGATAGGAAGGGTCAAGTCTCCTAACATTACCTTGTAGTTCAGAAGATGAATCTTCAACCTTCCTTGACTTTAGGACATAGCGAAGAACATGAGTCACTCTCTTACTTGAATATGCCTCATTCATCTTGTTCCTATCATAAAGCACCTAATTTTTTCAACTGTAATCTTTGCCTTGCTAGTTGTGACATCAACCTTCTTTGCAACACTTTTGGTCAACATCACATCATCAACCTTAACCTCCTTTGAGACGTAATTCTTTAAGTTGAATTTCGCATTGGCAAAGTATGATTCAGCCTCGGTAAAAGGGCTTATCATCAAAAACTATCTTCTTTTCTACCACATCTTCACAGTAGTTCAAGAATTGATGGTAGGTGGATGAAACCACTTTGTTCTCATGTATCCATAGCCTTCCTAACAAGATATTATATGAGGTCTTCGCATCGATCACGTGCATCCATGCCCTCGAACGCATATCTCCTATATTGATTTCTAATTTGATGGCCCATATAGCTCTTTGCCCCCCTTGATTGAACCCTTGAATCATCAAACGACTTTCACATAGTTCATCCATCGGTATACCAAGCTCTTTGATAGTACGAATTGGGAGAATATTGACGCCAGATCCATTATCGATCAAAATTCTACTTATTCTATGTTCCCGCACAAAGCCAACTATAAATATGGGACGATTATGTTGTGTTTCACCAAGCAAAAGATCATCATTAGTAAATGTGATTTTTGCATCACAAATGTCCATTTCTTCAGAATTCTTTGTGAGTCTTTCAGAAAGGAGAAATGATGGATCTTCCTTATTTGTCTCTTCTTCATCTACCTTACAATATGAGGCCTTAAAATATTCACAAGAAGCTTGCGAGCGTAACCAGATTGACAGGAATTCATCCAATGTCACAGGACGACGTAGCCTTTGATAGTGATTCTTCTCCATTTTTGTTTTCTTCCAATTCTTCTTTATCATTTTCTTCTTGTGTATTTTCACCATTTCCCGCCTAGTCAATTGCTTACTTGACTCCCATTGTGAACTTGTCTAGCAGTGTCTTCGTTGAGTCACAAGAATATAACCTTCATCATCAGCTTGACCATCACGTGATTCACTTTCCTCTTGAGATCTTTCCTCCACTATTACTTTACTCACTATAGGGAGAAGCAACGGGTTGCTCACATCGATAGGTTCAAAGTCACCAAATTTAACCATATTTGGTGATGAGACATTTTGGATGCCATCACATTCATGTACTTCGACAAAATTGCAAAGGACAATGGGATCAAGTGAACCAAAAGTGATAGAGACTTGATTCGAACTTTCCTTCTCATCCTCGTGCAATATTTTTCCTTCAGTGGCCAAGTCTATGATTTTCACCTTGAAGATAAAGCACTTTTGAATAGGGCGACCAATCAAACGATGGTACTTGCAATAATTTGGATCATTAGTCCTTCCAGCTTTGTGTGGCCGCTTCTTTTCATGTAACTCAAGGAGTTTTTCAAAAATTGTTGGGACATCAAAGTAAATGGATATTCTTTCGCTAGCATTTCCTTCAGAGTTAACGTTTGGCCAACGTTATCCTGTAAGGACGTTGTCTTCACACTTTGCTTCTTACTCACTTTTGTAGTGACCTTTAATGGCGAGGCATTAATGTTCATTGATTCCTTGCTCTAAGACTTTGGCAAAAGCTTGCCTATTGATGGGTTTATAGCACCTTAGATTTATGTTTGATGATCTAACAAACTTACTGTCAACGAGCCAGATAAAGAACCTGGCGCACACTTGGTACACAACTCAAACAAAGGACTCAAGCTAATGTGAGCTCTATGACTTCAGAAGATAAAGAATCAACTCAGGGACCTGATCCCTTTGAGTTTCCCAGACAACATTACGAAGTCAACTCTTTACAGCTGGAAAGTGACTGTCTGCCCTGTACATGCAAATAGTGCAGCACAATGCAACAATCACTTCTTATTGGGAAGGACCTTATACCAACCAAGTGATTACATCATTCAAGTGATGTAATCCAAGTTGTATTAACAATAAGCATTACAAAAAAAAACATCACTCGAACACTTGTGAATTCATTCAAGCACTCTAAGATCTGATACTCAAGCATTCAATTCACAAGTGCATCAAAAACAAAGTACAACACTACTACGTACCAGTTCCTACAACAACTCTCTTGTATGTCCTTAGTTTAGTTGTAAATTTGTATTTTATCTTCATTGTAATTCCTACTTAACTTATCTAGAAGCATAAATTTTGAACCCTTTGTAAATCATAAACCTTTAGTGTTTGTGTCGTGACTAGAGTTAGGCATGAGTTGAAGTCTTTGTAATAGGTGTATTACAAGTTAGTGAGGGATTAAGAGTTTAATTCCTAGGTTACATAGGTTGTAATCTAAATATGGCTCATAGTGAAGTTGAAATCCTACCAGTGTAAGTCGTGGTTTTTTTATCCCATTAAGCAGGGATTTTTCCACGTAAAATTCCTGTATCGTTACTTACTGTTGCATTAGCGTGTTTTGTGGAAACTGTTATAGGACCAGGTCTCTATATAGTATGGTCATATATTCTATCAATTGGTATCTGAGCGGATTTTTACTATCAGGCTGACACCTAGAAAGGATCCTTATGGCTGCTCCACCAAACTTCGAAGAAGGTCAGTCCACCTACGGGCCACCTAGGTTCAATGGCCAATACTATGGGTGGTGGAAGACAAGGATTCATGACTTTATCATGGAAGAAGATTCTGAGTTGTGGGATGTCATTTGTGATGGACCTTATGTCCCTACAAAAAAGGTCGGAGACCCGGCTGTGACGGTGCCAAAGACCAGGAAAGAATACAACGATACTGACAGGAAAGTTGTGGAGAAAAGTTTTCGTGACAAGAATTTTTTTGTGTGTGGTATAGGACCTGATGAATACAACAGGATCTCAAATTGTCAATCCTCCAAGGAGATATGGGAAGCTTAACAAACAACACACAAAGGAACCACTCAAGTAAAGCAGTCTAAGATTGGCATGCTCACTGCTGAGTATGAGCTCTTTAGAATGAAGGATGATGAATCTATTCAAGATATGCACACCCGATTCACTTCTATCATAAATGAGTTACACTCTCTTGGTGAAATAATTCCAAGGAACAAACTCGTGAGGAAGATTCTTAGTGTTCCTCCCAGCTCCTAGGAGAGTAAAGTGAACGCCATTACTGAAGCCAAGGATTTGCAGGCGCTGACTATAGATGAGCTGGTTGGGAATTTGAAAACCTAAAGAAGAAGAAGAAGAAGAAGAAGAAGAAGAAGAAGAAGAAGAAGAAGAAGGACAGTGAAAGAATAGAACCAAAGAAGGAAAAGAACCCGGTACTACAACAGAAAGCAATGACTCAAGTGAGGAGGACAGTGACATGGCTTACTTAACCAGAAGGTTTCAGAAAATGGTTCGTAGAAATGGAGGGATACCAAAGAGGGGTAGTTAAAGCAAACCAAAGAATTATGACCTCTGTCATAAGTGTGGAAAGAAAAGGCATTTCATCAAGGATTTACCTCTCCTGAAGCAAGAATATTTCAAACACAACTCTAATAAAGCATCCAAGAGGAACCCGGTTCCTGATAAATGATTCAAAAGAAAGAACGTCGTTGGAAATGTTGTGAAGCAAGCTCTTGCAGCATGGGGAGATTCCTCTAGTGAGTTTGAAAAAGAAAATGATGCAGGTGATAATTCTATGATGGAAGTTGAAAGTGAAGCCAATGAATATGATTCAATATTTGCTTTGATGGTTCAATCAGACGATGATGAAGATGATGACAATGATGAGGTAAACTTTCGGGATGTTCAGAGAAATCTGAAATCCTACTCTCCTAAAAAACTCATGTCATTAGCTAATGTGTTAATTGATGCTTACCATAGTCTTGTAAACTATAAATATGCATTAACTATGGAGTTAGGAGATGTTGAGAAAACTAGAGATGAATTGGTAGTTTGTATTGTTGATTTGAAGGAGACAATAGATAATCTGAAAAATGAAAGGAGGTTCTGACTGAGAAAATTTCTAGTGTAGAACACGAAAGATATGATTTGATGGTGGTAGTGGTTGACTTAAAAGAAACCATTGAAAATTTTAGTAAAGAGAAAGATGCCTTAGTGGAGAAAGTTGCTTGTATTGAGCAAGAAAGAAATGACCTCTTAGTGGTAATTGTAGACTTAAAGGAATCAATAGAAGAACTTAAGATTGAATGTAGGCCTGGAAATCCTGAAAAGGGGAAAGAATCTGCAAGTGAGGTACATATTAAGCTTGTAAATGAGTTGAACATGGTGAAAACTAGCTTGTGTGCTGAACTTGAGAAAAATAGACAGCTTCAGATAGACTTAGAAAGAGTGAAGAGTGATTAAGAAAAGTCTCTTAAGTGGACCTGTTCCTCTGATGCTGGTATTGCCATGTATGTTAACAATAGTGGAAACATGCAAGGAATAGGGTTTCAAAAGGAGATAACTCCTTATAACCCTCACAACAAATATGCTATTGTACCCGATAATTGGCTATGTGCCCACTGTGGGAACAATGGGCATTTTATGGAAAACTACAAAGCCAGGGTTCTGTCTCTTCATAAAAACAAAGATTTTGCTGAAAGGGGACCAGATGCCATCCATAAAAAGCGCATGTTACCTGCATGGACTAGAAGAGAACTAATTCATCCATTTTCTTATTACAAGGGACCAAAACTTGTTTGGGTTCCTAAATCTAACCCTTGATTTCCTTGTGCAGGGAACAATGAAAGAAAGCCGTCAACAATGGTTCATGGACAGTGGATGCTCAAAGCACATGATTGGGAATACCATGGACTTCTTTTCAGTAAAAGCCATGCAAGGAGAGAGTGTATCCTTTGGAAATGGAAAAAGGGGTACATTCTTGGTGTTGGAAAAATTGGAAAGTCTCTCACTCACTCAATTGAGAACGTGTACTATGTCAGTGGTCTTAAGTACAGTCTCTTGAGTGTTTCTCAAATATGTGATAAAGGAAACAAGGTGGAGTTCTTGTAAAAAATATGCACAGTTACAAATCTCGTAACTGGTGAAGTGGTACTTGTGGCCAAAAGATACAAGAACGTCTACGTTGTTGATTTAAAGTCCCTACAAAGTGGTGATTTGATTTGCTTGAAAGTAGTTGATGATGATGCTGAACTGTGGCACAGAAGGCTGGGGCATGCAAGCTTTTCTCTACTGACTAAGCTGGTTTAGAAGGATTTGGTCCGTGGTCTGCCCAAGTCAAAGTTCAAAGAACACAAATTTTGTGATGCCTGCGCTAGAGGAAACATGTGAAATCCTCATTTAAGACAAAGAAGGACAACAACACCTCAAAACCACTTGGTCTCATTCTATGTGGCCCTATGAGAGTGCCAAGCAGGGGAGGAAAAAGATACATTTTTGTGATAGTGGATGACTATTCCAGATTCACTTGGAATCTGCTTCTCAGAACAAAGGATGAGACGTTTGAAGTTTTTGTAGCCTTTGTGAAGAAAATTCAAGTGAAGATGGAATCAAAAGTAGCATGCATTAGATCAGAACATGGAACAAAATTTGACAATGCCAAGTTTGATGAATTCTGCAACAAGAATGGCATCACCCACAACTTCTCAGCCCCAAGAACTCCACAGCAAAACAGAGTCGTGGAAATGAAGAACAGAACTCTTGAAGACATGGAAAGAACTATGTTGATCGATAGTGGTATTTCTAAGAACTTCTGGACAGAAGTCATCAACACTGCCTGCTACTTGGTGAACAGGTGCATGATTAGGTCTCTCTTGAACAAAACTTCCTATGAGTTGCTGAATGGAAGGAAGCCCAAGTTGACTCACTTAAGAATATTTGGATGCAAATATTATGTTTTCAACAATGGAAAGGATCAGCTTGGAAAATTTGATGCCAAGAGTGATGAAGGAATTGTTCTGGGGCAATCTTCTCAAAGTAAAGCCTACAAGGTATGTTGAGGAGAGTGTTCATGTAATCTTTAATGAGTCCCATCTCTCCTGTGAGAATAGCAAGAAGGATTATAAAGATGGAGAGACCATGTTGGTTCCAATAGAGGTCATTGATATGGCAAATGGAAAGGCAGATATGATGAGTCAAGTGAAGGAGACAGGTGAAGACAATGCAATCTCTTCCTCATCAGCTGGAGAGGAACCAGGAAATACAATCACAACCATTAAAGCTGAAGAAAGAGTGGTTGATGCAGTTCAAAGTACTCCATAGGTAGAAGAAAGAAGGATACAAGGGAACCAGTCAGGATTACCCAACTCCTCTACTAATGAATTTCAAGTGCCCAACTGGAAACACAAAAGCTCCCATCCTATCGAAAATATAATCACTCCCCTTGATTCAGGAGTCTAAACCATATCAAAAGATATAAATTCACTTGCCTTCTCATCTATTCTCTCCCAAATAGAGCCCAAAAACATTAAGGAAGCCTTAAAATATGCAGACTGGATCACAACCATACAAGATGAGCTGCATCAATTTGAAAGGAACAAAGTATGGCACTTGGTACCTAGACCCTCAAATCAAACCATCATAGGGACCAGGTGGGTATTCAGGAACAAGCTTGATGAACATGGAAACACTACAAGCAACAAGGCAAGGTTAGTGGTCAAAGGCTACAATCAGGAGGAAGGAATTGATTATGATGAGACTTTTGCTCCGGTTGCTCGTATGGAAGCTATCAGGATCCTCATTGCCTTTGCATCTCATATGGAATTTACTTTGTTCCAAATGGATCTCAAAAGTGCATTTCTGAATGGTTTCCTCAAAAAAGAAGTCTATGTAAAGCAACCTCCAGGTTTTAAATGTCATGAACACCCTGAATATGTATTCAAATTGGACAAGGCATTGTATGGTTTGAAGCAGGCTCCTAGACCTTGGTATGAAAGGTTGTAAAAGTTTTCTTAGAAAATGGTTTTACAAGAGAAAAAATTGACAACACTTTGTTTCTGAAGAAACGAGGGAGGAACCTGCTCAGTGTTCAGGTATATGTTGATGATATCATTTTCGGGGCAACATCTGATTCACTATGTGAGGAATTTGCAAAACTCATGGGAAGTGAGTTTGAGATGAGCATGATGGGTGAGTTGAATTTCTTCTAGGGTCTTCAAGTGAAGCAGACCACAAATGGAACATTCATTAGTCAGCAGAAGTATATCAAGGAGATTCTGAAGAGGTTTGACATAGAAACTTCAAAACTGATTGACACTCCCATTGCCACTGCCACTCGACTGGACATGGATGAATCTGGCTCTTTTGTGAATCAAATAATGTATAGAGACATCATTGGATATCTCCTCTATCTTACTACAAGCAGGCCCGATATTGTATTCAGTGTGGGACTATGTGCAAGGTTTCGATCAAACCCCAAGGAATCTCATCTGAAGGCTGCGAAAAGAATCTTGAGATATCTTAAGGGAACACATGACCTGGTTCTGTATTACCCTTCAGGTGACAATTTTAATCTATTGGGTATGCTGATGATGATTATGCAGGTTATCTTGTGGACAGGAAAAGCACATCTGGAATGGCTCACTTCTTGGGGTCATGCCTTATCTCATGGGGCACAAGGAAGAAAAACTCAATATCTCTTTCAACAGCTGAAGCAGAATATGTTGTTGCAGCCTCTTGCTATGCTCAACTTCTATGGATCAAACAACAGTTGGAAGATTTTGGAGTGTACACTCATTGTGTACCTCTTCTATGTGATAACACAAGTGCACTCAACATGGCCAAGAATCCAGTCCAACATAAAAGAACCAAGCACATTGATGTGAGACACCATTTTCTTAGAGACAATGTGGATAAGGGGCTTATCTATATAACGTTTTGCAGTATAGAAGACCAAATCGCAGATATCTTCACCAAAGCCCTAAGTGGATAACACTTTGAGAGAAACAGGCTGGCACTGGGGCTAATAAAGTCTAATTGAGAATCTAATTCCTTCCATATGGCTATGAAAGTCACATTCAGGTAAAATTAGCGAAAGTGTTTTCTGGCCAAGTCTGAGTCACTTCTATACCATTGCAGGTAGACACGCATGATGATTATAGAAGTTGCAGAGACAATGCATGAGCGGTAAAAAAGGGTTGAGCATTTTTCTGAAAGACTGGTCAAGAACATGGTTCTTGTACCACATGTTAGTAGTCCTGTGCTTTTCTCATACATATATCAAAAGAAACAAAAATAATGCCACGTCATCAACCTTTTCAGACCTTGTACATCACGTTTTTTTGTTCAAATCCTTTCACCTCCCTCTGAAACGTTGCATCTTCCCACACATATGCCGCTGTTTCAGAACGCATTTCTCTTTCCATCATAATTTCCTTCCCCTTCATTAAAACCCTCTCACTTACAAAACTTGAGAGATTATCTCTATCTTCCTCAGCCTCTCTAGAACCTTCAAAAAAATCATCTACCATGGCTGAGGATCAAACAATCCCTCCTTCCATTGAAGAGAAAACCCTCGAATCTTCTTAACATGTAGAAACACCTCCAGTCATCCCTTCTTCCACCACTGTTCAAACCAGATAACCTAAACCTATTTCTCCTTCACCCTACATCCCTCTCACTACTCTCTCTGACTCTACTCTTCCTCTAAGTGTTGAGCACTTAGAAATCCCTGAGAATGATAGCATCTCTCCCTTGTCGCCTAAGATTCTCAAAGAGCAGAGTAAGGATGATACTCCAGTTCCATAAGAAAAGAGTGAGACTCCACCGGCAGAAAAAGTTTCATCAATCAGTCCTAAAGTGTAAAAGTTTCTGAGGAAGGTGTTGATCGGTCTACATGTACTCCTATCCCTTTTGTTGTTGCACCTATGGAATCTCAAGAGAGATACGCCATAGAAAATATGTTGGCCATTGTTGCTGAAGGAATTGTGGGTGAGGAAAACCCTGTTATGTCTGAGTCTCAGGGGGAAGGGACTCAACCCTTAATGGAAGAAGGAACAATGGTGCTCTTTGAACCATATGCACCGGAAGAAGCTATTGGTACCCCTCTTAATGAATCTGACCCCTCTCCTGAGGAAATAGGTCAGGAATCATCTTCCTAGGTCAACTTTGACCCTGCTCCTTCTCCTCACTTTGACGCTGAGCCATTGGAAGCAGTACCCCATGTTATGAGGTCCAGTGATGAAGAGGATCATGATGATGTTTAAGTGCATTTCTCAAAGTAAGGAGACCAGTAGAAACTCTTGAGCCCCCTCCTAAGCGAACTACCACAAGGTTGCAGAAAAAAGAGGCTCTTGAGTCTGCACTAAAGAAGAGTGAAAAGAGTAATAGGAAAAAGAAGAAGAAGAAGATGCTGGTGAAATTGTTTGTGACAAGAACATTCCAGTTGTGGAAGTTTATGAGGAAGCCTAAGAGGAACCAAGTTCCTTGTTCAAGAAATCTCAGAAAAGAAAGCAATCTACTTAGAGTACTTCAAAGGAGGCCGTTGGAACACCTAGAGAAAAATCGATGAAGGATAATGGCAAGTTGAAGCAAGTGGTGGTAAAAGATTCAATGTCTGATGAGGATATTGGAGTGAAGTCTAGTGAGAAGGTTAAGTCCAGTGGAAAGTCTGTTAAAACAATTTGGAGAATGTGAAGGAACTCGGTTATGTGAAGAAGGCAAGAAGTGAAAGTATATCTGGTAAGGAAAGGTTGAGGTACCAGAAAGTGTTGTGGGGTCGCACTTTTGACACGGAGATATCTGAGATGGCTGATGTGCACCAAGCATTTGAGATGGTTGAATTTCAACAGTGGGGCCATCTATTCAAGGTGGATGTGCCCAAAGCTTATGAGGAAGAGGTTCAAAAATTCTATGTTGACTTCTTTACTGTTGAATCCGACCATATATGTGCTATAGTGAATGGCGTAGACATTGTTATGGACTCTGTTGTGTTAGGAGACATTCTTAAAACCCATCTGAAGGTTTGTCTTTTGTTAGAGGTGTATGCGGTTCAAACTTCAGGCGTGCTATAGTTAAGTCACGACCCCAAATCCTAACAGACCGTGATGGCGCCTATCGTGGAACTAGGCTAGCCAACCATCACATTACTACGCTTTTGTTCAATTATAACAGTTCACAATTTAATAACAAGCATGCAACTATAGCATCAATTAATATAGTTAAGTCTTAACGTCCCAATAATAGTCTAACAAACCTCCCAAGAACTGGAGTCAATAGTCATGAGCATCTACGAATAAATAAATCTAACTCTGCTAAAACTATAATGTATATCTCTGAATCAAATGCTAAAGCTAAACAAGGAGGGGAAATGGAGAAGCTGTGGACGCTGAACAGCTACCTCGAAATCCCGTGACTGCTGCTAACGAACCTGCGTCAGCTACTGCTGCGAGCTCGTACCTGGATCTGTGCACAGAGGCACAGGGAGTCTTTATGAGTACGCCAACTCAGTAGTAATGAAAAAAAATCACAGTCTGAGAAATATAAAACAAACAAACAGATACGCCATTTCAACAACCAGTAAAACATCAAGTCACCAAGTAGTATTTAGCAAATTCATAGGTTCAATTCAGTTT
>ML281830.1:0-11960 GCA_005239495.1 Nicotiana undulata | reverse complement strand
TCTTTTAATTCCTTCAACTCTGTTGGTGCCATACGGTAAGGTGGAATAGAAATAGGATGAGTATCGGGCACCATGTCAATGCCAAAATCAATATCCATGTCAGGTGGCATGCCTGGCAGGTCTGCAGGGAATACATCCGGAAAATCACGGACTACGGGAACAGAATCCACAGATGGAGTCTCACTACTAACATCCCTCACAAACGCAAGATAAGATTCACACCCTTTCTCAACCATACGCTGAGCCTTTAAATAAGAAATCACTCTGCTAGGCACGTGCTCTATAGACCCCCTCCACTCAACTCTCGAAACTCCGAGCATAGCTAAGGTAACGGTCTTAGCATGACAATCAAGAATAACATGACAGGGGGATAACCAATCCATGCCCAGAATTACATCGAAATCGACCATACTCAGTAACATCAAGTCCACTCGGGTCTCCAGACCCCCAATAGATATAAGACACGACCGATACACACGGTCCACAACAATAGTATCACCCACCGGAGTCGAAACATGAACAGAAGTAATTAGAGACTCACGGGGCATATTCAGAAAATGAGCAAAATAGGATGAGACATAAGAGTACGTGGAACCAGGGTCAAATAAAGCCAAAGCATCACTGTGACAAACTGAAATAGTACCTGTAATCACTGCATCTGACGCCATAGCATCAGGCCTAGCCGGAAGTGCATAAATACGTGGCTGGCCTCCACCTGCTCGACCTCCCCCTCTAGAATGACCTCTAGCTGCCTGACCACCGCCCCTGGCTGCCTGGGTAGGTGGTGATATGACTGGGGCTGAAGCCGAGGGTTGAACCCTCTGATGGGACGAACTACCAAAATGACGGGGACATTGCCTCCACCCATGTCCGGGATCTCCACACTCGTAACAATTACGTATAGCTGGGGAAAACGAACGAGAACCTCCACCCCTCTGATAACAACCAGATGAACCATGCATAGAAGAGCCCTGATGAGATGATGCTCGGGCGGAGCTCTGAGCTGGAAGGGCACTAAAGGATGAACGTCCCTGATGAGCTTTGCGAGGACCCTGCCCTAACGATACACCACTGTACGTTGGGAGAACTGACTGTGGAGGTCTAAATGAACGACCTCCGATAGGCTGAAATTGCCCTCTGGGAGGGGCACCACTGAAATTACCTGATCCCCGAGGCCTCTTGACCTCTCTTTCCTCACGATCCTTCGTACGAACTGACTCAATATCCCGAGAAATATCAACAACCTGCTCAAATGTGACTCCAGACACCCTCTCTCTGGTCATCAAAATCCGAAGCTGATACGAGAGACCATCTACAAACCTCCTAATCCTCTCCATGTCAGTAGGGACAATCTCAGACGCATGTCTGGCTAACTCAGAAAACCCCATCTCGTACTGGGTGACTGATAATTCTCCCTGGCGCAGCTGCTCAAACTGCCTACGCTGCTCCTCTCTGTGGGACTGAGGAACATATTTCTCCAAAAAGATCGTGGAGAACTGCTGCCAGGTGAGAGGTGCTGAATCAACCGGCCTACGCCTCTCAAATGATTCCCACCAAGTAAAAGCAGCACCCGCAAACTGAAATGTAACAAACGAGACTCCACTGGTCTCCAAAATACCCGCAGTACGTAGTATCCTCTGGCATTTATCAAGAAAACCTTGGGCATCCTCACCCTCTGTACCGCTGAAAGTCGGAGGCTTAAGTCTGCTGAACCTTTCCAACCTACGCTGCTCATCCTCAGGCATAGCAGCGACCACAAAATCCTGAGCGGGAGCAACCGGCTGAACTGGGGCTGCTCCTGGTGCCTGAATACCCCGTACAACCTGCTCAGGTGTCCGGGCAGCTGGAGTCTGATTGCCTCCCCCGGCCTGAGCTGCAGTGGCCGTATTAGACATAGCAACTGCCTGAGCCAAACTGGAACACGCCGTCAATATCTGAGCCAAGGTCTCCTGAAGACCCGGAATAACAATAGGCACTGCCGGTGCCTGAGCCTGTCCCGCTGGAGCACCATCGGCGGGAACCTGATCTTGGACGATAGGGGGATCCTGTGGTACCACCCCGGCTGCTGCCTGAGCTGGTCCCCTACCTCTACCACGGCCTCGACCCCTTGCGGGTCTGGCTGGTGCCTGGTCANNATCCGCAAGACTCTACTAAACCTACTCATGACCATTGAGTCCTATGTTACCTAGTGCTCTGATACCAATTTGTCACGACCCCAAATCCTAACAGGCCGTGATGGCGCCTATCGTGGAACTAGTCTAGCCAACCATCACATTACCACGCTTTTGTTCAATTATAACAGTTCACAATTTAATAACAAGCATGCAACTATAGCATCAATTAATATAGTTAAGTCTTAACGTCCCAATAATAGTCTAACAAACCTCCCAAGAACTGGAGTCAATATTCATGAGCATCTACGAATAAATAAATCTAACTCTGCTAAAACTATAATTTATATATCTGAATCAAATGCTAAAGCTTAAAAAGGAGGGGAAATGAAGAAGCTGTGAACGCTGAACAACTACCTCGAAATCCCGTGACTGCTGCTAACGAACCTGCGTCAGCTACTGCTGCGAGCTCGTACCTAGATCTGTGCACAGAGGCACAAGGAGTCTTTATGAGTACGCCAACTCAGTATTAATGAAAAGAAATCACAGTTTGAGAAATATAAAGCAGCCAAACAGATACGCCATTTCACAACAACCAGTAAAACATCAAGTCATCAAGTAGTATTTAGCAAATTCATAGGTTCAAAAATCAATTCCAGACTCCTTTGAAAAACAAGTAAATATCAATATATCTCAGTGAAATCCTCAGTAAGACTCAGTTCAAAAACAAAGTGAATCATAGTTCGAAAACTTAGTAAAATCAGCATAAATCCGCCCCTCGAGCCAAAATCAATTATCGTAACCATTGCCCTCAGGCATTCTCTCGATCACTCAGTATCAGCCCCGCGGACAATCATCATTACTCAATCGGTATCGGCGCTTACTGGGTGTGTGTTACAGACTCCGGAGGGGCTCTTACAGCCCAAGCGCAATAATAACATAAAGCCTGGAAGCCTTCTCATCTCTCTTATGAGGCCTGGAAGCCTCCTCGCATCATTCACAAGGCCTGGAAGCCTCCTCACATCACTCATAAGGCCTGGAAGCCTCCTCACATCACTCATAAGTCCTGGAAGCCTCCTCACATCACTCAGCCAGACACTTTCAATTATCCCTTAGGCCATAAACAAACCGGGTTCTCGACCCAAAACAGTGTTTCATTTTTCAATAAATAGTATCAAAATACTCTGAGTGTCAAAACCATTTATCAGGAAAAGACTGAGTGTAGTTCACAACATATCAAGTGAGGAAACATAGTAAAACAGTCCCCCAAGGGGTAAACAGATCGGCACTAGGCCCCAACCACGACTTACAGCCCAAAACATATCATAATATATAAATACTAATTAAGCATAAGCTTAAAAATCGGTTTAGCAACTCAATGGTCGCCTAAATACGGAGATATTTCCAAAGTTTCAATCTTTCCAGTTCAAAACCCGTAAAAGGGTGCATAGTCCGGGGTTTCATACCCTCAGGACAGGATTTCAAGACATTACTTACCTCAAAACTAGCCCGGAATTATTCCGCAACACGCTTGCCTCTCGAATCAACCTCTGAAGGCTCCAAATTTACCAAGTTCAGATTTTTATCATCAACATGTTTAAGGAATAATTTCTAATTGAAAAATATCGAATTTAACTCAAAAATCCGAAACCGGTCAAAATCCGACCACCGGGCCCGCGTTCCTAACTCAAAATTTTTTCCAGAAAAGTGTTCTTCATCTTCTACTATTTTTCATGAATTAAAGGCTGAGATTATGGTCTTTAATCACCCATAAACGAGTTTTAATAATCAAATTACTTACCTCTGTGATACCCACTGATTTTCTCCTCCAAAAATCGCCCAAAAAGCTCTCCTCCGCTCAACAATGGTGTAAAAGAGGGTTTAAGTCGCGGAAGGGTTATTATTTAACTGCCCAGTGATTTACTCTCTGCGATCGCAGCCTTGGCCCTGCGATCGCACTGACCAATTTCCCCAGACCTCCACGATCGCAAAAAAGCTCACGCGATCGCGGTTCAATAGAACCTCAACCTACACGATCGCAGTCCGGCTCACGCGATCGCGAAGAACAACTGACCCCGCTCCCCACGCGCCTGGCTAACTCTACGCGATCGCAGCTCAACCCACGTGATCGTACTGCATTGGGCCCGTTCTACTCCGCGATCGCACCTCCCTTCTTGCGATCGCATAGAACAATCCGAGCCTGTCCATAATTAACTCTCTGCGATCGCACCACTTCACCCGCGATCGCAGTGAACAAAATCACTGTGCACAAAAACCAGAAAACCAGCAATTGTTCTAAGTCCAAATGAGTCCGTTAATCACCCGAAATCAATCTCGAGCCCCTCGGGACTCCAACCAAACTTACCAAAATATCCCATAATATCATTCAAACTTAGTTGCACTCTCAAAACACCAAAACTAACATCAAAACCCCAAATTTACATCGGATTCAAGCCTAAGAACTTTGATATTTCTAAAATTCACCAATGATGCTGAAACTATCCAAATCAACTTCGATTGACCTGAAATTTTGCAGACAAGTCCAAAATGACATTACAAACTTGTTCAAACTATCAGAATTCCATTCCGACCTCGATAGCCTATTTTCCACTATCGTCCGGAATCACCAAAACCTAACTTCCGCCAATTCAAGACTAATTCTACACCGGACATCACAAAATTATTCTGAATACACTCCTAAGTCCCAAATCACCTAACGAAGCTATCCGAGCCATAAAATCTGCATTCTGAGGTCATTTACCAATAAGTCAACTCTTAGTTGACTTTTCCCATTTTAAGGTTATTCTTAAGGACTAAGTGTCTGAATTCTCATTTAACCATTCCGATTCCAAGCCTATCAACTCTAACACATTAACAACAGAATAAACAATCTATAATAAGTCAATAATAATAGTTATAATGCAGGTTTTACGTAACGATAGACCGGGTCGTTACAAGTTAAGGAGAGAGTTGTCCAGCAGGGGCAACGTGTGCATAAGAAAGCCTTGCTTCCTTTGTATTAGCTGTTGTTTGAGTTGGTGAACAAGGTCTTGCTTCCACACGCTGAAAGGAGGTCCATCACATCCAGGGCTGACCTGTATCTAATGGAAGCACTGGATAAGTTCAAAACTATCAATTTGCCAGCCATAATGATTGAGCATATGCAAAAGGTGGCAGCATTCGAAGATGGGAATAATGGCCTCCCCTATGGCTTTCTCCTCACGCGTGTCTTCAAATTATTTAACGTGCCTTTGGGACAGCCTAAGATAAGGACCAAGAAGCAGACTTTCTCGAAAATTACTCTAGAGGAATGTGAGTGTGTTGACAAAATTAGAGGGGTAGGAAGCACTTCGACAATATCCCAGCTTATCAATGCTCAAAATAGTGCTACTAATGAGATTACAAGGTTGAAGGAAAGGAATGACATATTAGAGATTAGCTTAGTTAGGCTCAAGAGGCACCAGGGTCCTCGTCTGACCAAGGATAATGCTAATCTCAAGCAACAAGTTGAGAACCCGAGGGAGAAACTGCTCGCTGAGAAAATGTCCGCCAATGCTCGGATATATCTCATTCTCAACACTTTTGCTGCCTCTTCAAGTCCTCTTCCTCTAGTGTCCCCTAGGCTAATCCTTCAGACCAGTTTATCTCTCTTGTTTTAATGGTGTTGTGGTAATTATTTTTGTCTTTTTGTGGTGTGTAGATGGAACTCACTTGTACTGCTCCTGTATTTAACACTCCAAATCTGCTTTTGTTGTTACGGAAAAGGCTTATGTTTGATGATAATCAATGAAAACTTTCCTCTTTTGTTGTAAATGCTTATGTTTTTCTACTTCTCTTTCGATCATGTTTATGTGCACACAAGTGGCATGAGTTAGCTAGGCTAGACTTCTTTAGGCTAATTGCTTGTTTGTGTATTTGTAATGATGCCAAAAAGGTGAAGATAAATTGAAGCAGGGGGAAGTGATTAAGGGGGAAGCACAATGTCAGGGGGAACTTGTGAAGTTCTTGTTACTTTATGCACAAAGTCAGGGGGAACTTGTGAAGTTCCTGTTACTTTTTCTGGTTTATATGGCTTTGAATATGATTTTCAAATTTTAAGTTTGTAATAATCAAAAAGGGGGAAATTGATGGGTTTATAGCACCTTAGCTTTATGTTTTTATGATATAACAAACTTACTGTCAAAGAACCAGATAAAGAACCTGACGCACACTTGGTACACAACTCAATAAACGGACTCAAGATAATGTGAGCTTTATGACTTCAGAAGATAAAGAATCAACTCAGGGACCTGATCCCTTTGGGTTTCCTTGACAACAGTACGAAGTCAACTCTCTACAGCTGGAAAAAGATTGCATGCACTGTACATGCAAACAGTGCAACAATCACTTCTCATTGGGAAGGACCTTGTACCAACCAAGTGATTACATCATTCAAGTGATGTCATCCAAGTTGTATTAAAGCATTACAACAAAACATCACTCGAACATTTGTGAATTCATTCAAGCACCCCAAGATATGATAATCAAGCATTCAATTCACAAGTGCATCAAAAACAAAGTACAACACTACTACGGACCAGTTCCTACAACAAGTCTCTTGTATTTCTTAGTTGAGTTGTAACTTTGTATTTGTTCTTCATTGTAATTCCTACTTAGCTTATCTAGAAGCATAAATTAGGAACCCTTTGTAAACCATAAACCTTTAGTGTTTGTGTCGTGACTAGAGTTAGTCATGAGTTGAAATCTTTGTAATAGGTGTATTGCAAAGTAGCTTGTAATAGGTGTATTACAAGTTAGTGAGGGATTAAAAGTTTAATTCCTAGGTTACATAGGTTGTAATCTAAAGATTGCTCATAGTGAATTTGAAATCCTACCAGTATAGGTCATGGTTTTTTGATCCCATTGAGCAGGGATTTTCCTACGTAAAATTCCTGTGTCATTTACTTACTGTTGCATTAGCGTGTTCTGTGGAAACTGTTATAGGACCGGTCTCTATACAGTTTGGTGGACTCATATATTCTGTCACCTACTTTCTTTATTTCATGTTTATTCTTCACTTTGCGAGGTTCATAAGAAGGGGCCCGTTGATTTCTACTTGAAGACATGCTTAACTCCATATCATGAGCACGTGTAGCCAATTCTTCAAAAGACTTAGGCTTTATACCCTATAGTATGTATTGAAGTCCCCAATGCATTCCTTGGATATACATTTATACTCCAGGGGCTTCACTAAGTCTGTCTTTGTAGTTGAGGCTTGATACAATGTGCCTTGTGCTATAGAAGCGATTGAGAAATTCATGTTCAAATTGCTCCCAACTATCGATGAAATCAACCTCAGATCAGTGTACCAATCAAAAGCATTTCCTTTTATGGAACAAACAAACTACTTGACAAGATAATCTCCATAGGTTCCATCATTATTATAAGTTTCGACGAAGTGTGTAGTGTGTTGCTTTGGATTTCCTTTACCATCAAATTGCTGAAATTTTGGGGGTTGATAACCTGCAGACATCTTCAAATTATCAATTATCGCAATGTATGTCTTTGCATATGCGAGAGAATACTAGGTAGAAACATCATACTTATCTTTGATGGTTTCCATGATGAAGTCTTTCAATTGGTCAATGGGAATAACCCCGTCAGCTGAAATTTGAAGTTCTTTAGGAGTCATTGTCTGCCTTGCAAATGAGTCTCTTTTATCTTTCATCATAGGGAGCTTTCCTGGGGCATGAATTAAATCTCCATGCATCATGCTTTCAACTCTATCTATCAACTTGACAATTTTATTATCTTGATCTTACATATGCTTCGTTAACCCCTCAATTGCCTTTGTTAAATTTGCGAGTTGTTCTTCAACAGTTGAAGTGTTAGTCACCATCTCTTGGATAACCTTCGTAGATGGTGGAGCAAATATTGGATTTTCTCTTACACCATACTTTGAGTGGAACAACTCACGTGGAGTAATTGAAGCAAATCCAGTGGTCAAGACATCATCATCATCTTGTGTGATGAGATTCTTAGATCTAGACGGGCTATGTAGAGCCAATGTCTTCTCAACAATTTCAGCAATGTTTGCTTCTTCTTCCAATTCAATTGAAAAGGATCTGGCCCCCTTCGGATCGAAAATCAAAGATAGGAATTGATGCCGACGACATTTGAAATGCTTGTTGTCCTAGAAAGTTTGCTTTGTTCCTAGTGACAGGTCTTAGGCTTACCATAGTAGCATCCAACAAGTTTTCAACATCAGAGGAAAAGTTAGAATTCATAGCCTTAGCAGTAGTCAGTTTGAAGTTATTCTTCTTAGGATCAATTTCAGTGTTCTTGAAATTTGGTAATTGAAGAGATGAGAGGTAGAGATTGTCGCATTGGGCAAGCCAGAAACTTGTACAACAAATTTTCGCGTCGAGAAAAATAAACAATCAAGACTAGAAAAATTGCGTAACAAATGTAGTATTTGATTTCACTAAATAATGAAAGTATTACAATATCTATGGTATTCCTTTGATTCTTCAAGAATGTATACTATCTTGATGAACTTGATTTTGATTTTGAATCAAGGGTTTGTAAAGCTTGATCTTGAATCTCCTTCTTGAACTTGGATTTGGATTTGATCACGAACAAATAACTTGATCTCGAACGCCTTAGTATTTGATTTTCCTTCGTTCTTGATCTTGACTTGAACTTGAACTAGTAACTTGAGTGCTTGAGTGTGTTAACTTGTAGCTTGTAGAGATATATGCGGTGTTTGATCCACGAGCTCTCTGCTTGCTTCTTGTTATCACTTTTGGTGTCTTCTAGCTATATGAAGACCTCTATTTATAGTTGTAGGGAGTGGTGTGGCTCTGCGATTTGATTGGTCAATTTTAACCGACCAATACCATCTAGACACTTGGCATGAATTAATTGGCGTATTTATTTGGCTTGGATTGCCACGTCACTTGACATGTCATATGATTTTATGGCTTATTCTTTTGACTTTGATTGCCACATCACTTGACACGTGGAAGATGGGCTAATAGCCATTTGGACCTTGGGCTAATGAATTGGGATTATCATTTAATTTGTAGTCTAATTAAATAGATTAGCCCAACACATGTATAATTAACCCAATTATTAGACACAATATTTGTTTGGACTAATGTCTTGAATTTAATATGGTCCAAATTATTTTCCGGATTTAAATCCAATAAAATTTAAATGCTTACAAGCCTAAATGACACTTATACTTGTTCCACTTTGTCATCCTGGTCCCCAAACTTAGAATTTTGTCAATTGAATACTTACACTCGTTCAAACTGGGTATAATAAATGCTTATGACAGGAGGCTGCTAGTACGTGTAATACAATCTCCTACACGTAGGATGCCACGTCATTACTAGTGCCACATAGGAAAATATGTATTGATTTTATCTTCATTTTTCCCTTCTCCACCATCTCTTCTCCTTATCGCCGACAACTCCACACAACCATTGCCGGAAAATTCCTCCGGCCACCGGAGAACACCATTAAAATCTGTAGATCACTCTTCGTTCTCCGTTGGTTTCTTATTATTGACCAAAAGCGCACTTCATTCCTAGATAAAAGTGATGAAAAACATTGGGTAATTGAAAGAGTAAAGTTTAGAATTGATTACCAACAACTTGGGGATGAACTTTGATGAAGAAAATCGTCCTTAGGGATGTGTAGTTCGAAAAGGGTTATGACCGTGTTTAAGAGTGAATTTATATACCTGGGCAGTCCTTCTATTTGTTCGCATAGGGCTTCCCACGTTCGCATAGGGCCAGGCCTTATTGGCCATCGCGATCGTGTAGGGGGGGAGGGGGGGCTGCGTTCGCATAGTGTAAAGTTTAGGGGGTCACCAACTGTGCTATGCGAACGCACAACTAGGGATCGTGATGGTGCCTAACACCACACTTGCTAGGCAAGCCAATGTTAGAGTTCGGTTAGCTAATTTCCTTTGATTATTTACTTAAGCACAAATAAATAAATTTAAAGTAAACTTAATTTAAATGATTTCCAATGAAATACTCAAAATATAAAATAATAAGCAATTAAATAAATCGAGCCACGAACTAATTATATAAATAACTCTAAGACTACCCCAAGGTCTGGTGTCACAATTCACGAACTTCTAAGACTACTACAAATAACGGGCTAAAAGAAATAATATAACTATTTTGAGAAATATAAAACAGTCTCTATGAACTAAGATAAGACTCTCGGGATCTGCGAACGCCGGCAGATATACCTCGTGTCTCCGAATGTAGAATGGCCGCTACTAAAATCTCCAACGTTGGCTGGTACCTGGATCTGCACAAAAGAGTGTAGAGAGTAGTATCAGTACAACTGACCCCATGTACTGAGTAAGTGCTGAGCCTAACCTCGACGAAGTAGTGATGAGGATAAGGCTAGCCATTTAACGTATCCTATGATTATATATATATATATATATATATTGTAAAGCAATAAAACAATTCTACAAAAATAAGAAAGATAACTGCAACAATAAATAAAATAACTCAGTCGCCTATTCCAAGCCTCATCTGTAACAAAGATCTCACATAAATTTCAAAAGAATATCCAAGGTTATGACTTTCAAAATAGCAGTAAGTATGGAATACGAAAGATAATACAGTATAACGGTAATTTTTCAAATTTGTAAGCTTCAAATCCTTGAGTTTCAGAACCAGTAAAAATATCATTGAAATTCAGTAAAACACAGGTATCCTCCCTTATCACAGTAATATATTTATACTTATTTCCCTGCCACCCTTATCACAGTCATATATATTTATATTTTTCCTGTCCACCCTTATCACTGTCATATATATATTTCTCTTGTCCACCCTTATCACAGTCATATATATTTATATTTTTCCTATCCATCCTTATCACTGTCATATATATATATATATATATATATATATTTATATTTATTTATCAAAACTTTCACAATTCAGGCCGAGCCTTTTACAATACTTTTGTCTCAACAGTCACAAACTGTGATGACCCAAGAGGTCAGTTTATAAATATAGATTCCGTCCCATGATTAATTATCATAAAAAGGTTAATTTAAATATCTTGATTTGCGTGCACGGTCGGGGCGCGTAACCGGATAGCTTTTATGTCAAAATATGAGAAATAGTGAATTCTAGAGTTAAAACTTGATTATAGTTGATTTTGGTTAATATTTTGAGTAAACGGACTCAGATCTGTGTTCCGACGATCTCGGGAGGTCCGGAGTAAAATATGGGACTTGGGCGTATGCTCAGAAATGAATTCCGAGGTCCCAAGCCTTAGGAAACAATTTTTGAAGAAAATTGTTCTGCTGGTTAATTCAAGAAATACAGAAATAAAAAATTATGTGAAATATATGATATCGGACCCGTATTATGGTTCCGGAGCCTGGAACAAGTTTTTATGTTATATAAGTCCTATCTGTGAAGTTTCATGATAATCGGAGTTGATTCGATGCAATTCGGACATCCGGTTGAAAAGTTAGAAATTTGAGTGTTCTTGAGAAATCTTGAATTTTGAGGCCAAATCTGTAGATTTTGATGCTAATTTGATGATTTGATTTCGCAAACAAGTCTGTATGATATTTTTAGGTGTGTGTGCATGTATGGTTTGGAGCCACGAGAGCTCGGGTGAGTTCCGGGTAGGCTACGGAGTGTCTAGACTAAGAAAAATTCCCAACAGCTGAAACATCTGGTGTACAGGTCTCTGATCTCGCAAATCCGAGGTCGGGCTTCGCATTGTCAGGTCTCTGATCTGGCCATTTTAACGTATCCTGTGATAATATATATATATATATATATATATATATATATATATATATATATATATATA